>KZ807455.1:9991-37595 GCA_000696205.2 Oncopeltus fasciatus
AGTTTTTTATTTTCTGTTCTATATATATATGAGGTCATGGATTCATACCCCCGTTCTCTAGGAAGAAAGAGCTAGGGTTTAGAGTATTACTTCTTCCAGAATCGCTTTGTCGTTGTCCCGCGTATACGCAATTTCCTTCCAAGTAGGAGCGGACGAGAGCAGTCTGTTTACTGAGTCATACCCACATCACAGTCACCCCCAAGGTGAACAGGGATCGAGCGGGAATTCAGAATTATAGCGGGTTTCCAGAAGATTTACCGGGTCTCGCATCCGGGTGGGAGGGCTTAGGAGTGTGCGTAAAGGTATCTGACTTAATCCACTCGAATACTCATTTGGGTCAATTAAATATTCTTCTAGGCGCCTTAGTTATTATAACACGCACACACACACACATATACATATACATGCGTTTGTGTCTGCGGTGTGCTACACATGTTCGACTTATTTTAAGCCATCTTCTCCGCTAGCGATTGGTGTATTCTCTCTTATATGTATCTGTACAGTGAGGAGCGAAGAGGTAAGATGCCGGCTATTAGAACTGTCACAATAGATGTGCAGACTCACTCAAGTCCTTACGCCTAGTTACTGACCTTCGTTCGCCAACAGTCGGCGTTGTATGAATAGCCACTTAATCAATGATGAGTTATTTCTCCCCCCTTGTATTTTACTTATACATACCTCACCAGCCTCTTTATCCAAAGAAACACAATATAGGTAGTCACTATTATTGAAATGATTTGAAAATACATGTACGAATACCCCAATTATGAGTAAATGGGGGTTACATTACCATGAAAATGTTAATTTTGAACTACAAAATTTCCTTTGAAAATAATTTGAATCATATAGGAAGCCAGAGAAAAATCGCACTACCTCAGTTGGAAATCGAACCCGAGTCTCCCACCACACCCCCGAGGAAGATGAGAATAATTTATGGTTCCTCGCAACTCACATTTCCTCGAAATGTTCGTTCTTATTATTTTTAGGCTTTCTTTCAGAAGCAGTAGGATAGGTTGATGGTTGGGCAGGGTTAAGGATTGCAACTCACAAAACCTTTATGTAAGAAATTTCAGGACAATTTAATGATTCCAGATTGCTTACTAGACTTAATATACTGGATAAATTAGTCAGAGTTCTGCTACCCAAAAATAAAATACTCGAAAATTATTGGGTAATTATTTTATTATTGCCAACATTTGGACTTGTTAGTCATCATTAGGGCTGAAATACTATACACACTATTCCACTTATATAATTATAGATTGGAATGAACAGATAGAGATGTTATATGTTATATGACTGAAACAGATTTTCAGAATAAACTCAAAATTCAACAATATCAATATGAAAAAAATGATTTTGTGTGGTACGATAATGATGTATGGCAAAATCTCTGAGGGAGGTATATGGTCATATCTCTTATAATTATCCAGAACTAAACTAAGAGACAACCGATGAAAGGGGGTGGGAGGCTTAACACACCGGCCCGGATAGCAGGAGATCCAGGTTCGTTTCCTGGCGAGGACAGATAGATTTTTTATTCTATTCCCTCTCATTAATTGTTTAAAATTTACGTGGGATAAAAAACCACAACCAAATAAAATATTTATAAATTCAAATTAAATAAAGTAAATGACGAGAGTCGACAAATAGTTTGACAATGTCAGCTCCTTCGAGTTTAAGACGAAGTTCTCGTCTTTCTCGTAAGTTAGGCTCTCGCTAGTGTAGAGGGAATTTAATGAGATATCTAGCTAGTCCTTGTGGTGTAATGGCTTAACACACCGGCCCGGATAGCAGGAGATCCAGCTTCGATTTCTGGCTGGGACAGATAGATTTTTTTTATTCTATTCCCTCTCATTAATTGTGGTGGGAGGGGGTTAGTCAGCAAATATAATTATATGAGTGCAATAGTGTTATGGTATTTTAGTCCTGATTATGAATTTCAAGTTAAGTCAAAACTTTGACAATTATAATTTAATAATTACGCAACAATTTTGGAAAATTTTATTTTTCTGACTAAAGCCGAAACCCTGACTAATATCTCCAGGACAATAAAAGCGGTCAACCAACCTCCAACTATATGCTTAATATAGAGTAATAAATGAGACTGACTTCGATAGGAATTATTCGTCTTTCAGTTTTGTATGTTTCGATTTAATTCCGTATGTTTTTGCACATCTAAGGAAGGACCATGTAGTTTTTACACGTCTCCTGTCTTTACCAACTTTCAGGTCCCTAAATCACTCCACTCGTGTCCCTATTGATTTCCTATCTACAGCCAGCAAGAAGCACCCATTAATTGTGTAATCCTAACCTCTTTATCCATTTGTAATTCTTATTTTAATTTGAAGAGAAACCTGCTAAGTTTACTTTGCATTACGGGATTTTCATGAATATTCCAGAGTAAAAAATTTAAAGTAATTCACAACGAAAAATGGTTTAAAGTTTTGATATAAGTATGTACATATTTCTGAATACTTATATATCTGCCAGAAAATTGTGATGCCAGAGATTAACATGAATTTTTTAGAAAGGCTCTCATATCTCTCGTGGGATTCTCACTATGCTCCTTACATATTCATTTAAAATACTCATATTTTATATTAGTTCTATGCATATGTGAAATTATATAATTATGTTATAAAATATATATAAAATTTAATTGTTAATTCAGATTTGAAAGGACGATGTGCTATTCTATACGACTCTTACTCCTAAGACGTTTCGTAGAATTGAAGGTCGAAGATCTTTCTTTTTGCAAATAATTGAATGAGTTTGTAAATAACAGAAATTGTGTGGATGCAATGTACAAAATATTGTTCGACAAAAAATTACAGCATATCATAATGTATAATTTTTTTTTCATTTACCACTATAGTTTTAGTAATGTACTATTATGAAAGGTGTTTAAGAATGAAAATAAGATGGTTGAGCTACCTCTGATCTCTCTCAGTCCCACTTGGCTACAATTGGCCTTTTCTTTCTCTTGCTTAAATCATAGTTACGTCACCATTACAAGTAAGCGAAGGAAATCTGCTAAGTGCACGCATTCTTTGTGATTCCATGAATTACTGATAGGTTTACTTTGGACTCCTCCAAAACTGAATAATGCCCTCATGGAATTAAGTTTTCTCACCCGGTTCAGGATAGTGTTTTCGATTTTACTTCTGCGTTCCTACCGTAAAGTAATAGAAGTATTGAAAAAAAAAAATCTATAAATCGAATGTTTGATGAAATAATCAAATGATGTTCACGTAGGCTTCGACGGTCGTCAGATGTATTTACCTTTTCTTCTTCCGGGTTGGACCGTGTCAAGTTATTGATAGTTGCCGAGCTTTCGCACATCATGTGATGGCTTCTTCAGGGCTGAGTAGAGAACGACAAACATTTAATTTCTCTACTCAGCCCTAAAGAAGCCATCACATGATGAGCGAACACCTATCAACAACTTGACACGGTCCAACCCGGAAGAAGAAATGGTAAATAATCAAATGAGTTATCACGGTTTTTTTTTCTTTATTTTTAATTTTTAATAATAGGTGCCGATATTTCAAGGGGGGTTATTGCTGTTAGGATTAAAATGACATGCTAAACGGCTGAATTTTGTGTTTTTAAAAATCTTGATTTGTTCCTTACAGCAGTTTGATAGTCATAATATATTGTAGAAAACAAGTTTTTTTCCCCTGAATTTTAAATATGTTTTTCAAAAACCAAGTATTTTAGGTTTTAGCTGAGGCCAAGTCTTCGTAAATTTTGTAGAATATAATATAAAGGAAGAACATTAATTAATTGCGAACTTTTCGTATATAAAAATAAGTTTAATAAGAAGTAAACGTATTATCATTGATAAAAATTTCATTTTACTATAACTAATAAGTAATTTCTAAAATTCAAAAACATGGAAGTAATTTATGGCCATCTCCATTCCCGATTATAGCTAATTGTACACTGTTAACTCAGAATGTGATCTTAGTTACAATCTAAGGAGTATTAGCTTGGATTGAGTTCTACAAATCGGATACCTGATTCTCTAATTGATTCGATTAGCAATTTAGTAGGCAGAAGAAAAAAAAAGTCAGGAAATTTTCTGGGGCCTCTATTACTTATGTGGACGGAAACCACAGATCGCAAAAGAAAAACCTCTCTGGCACTCCTATTTGGATCGCGAAGGACAGACCGTCAATCCACATGAATTGCCACCAGGACGTTTCAGGTTTTGAGGAATTCAAGCCTTATCCCACCGCGTTTCCCGTAACACCAGGATGTGCCGGTCAGCACCATCTGATTAGCTTCCTAATTAATGGAGGTGACCTTCATTGTAAGAGACAAAAGTACGCTGAAGAATCCCGGTACTTGTGTGTAAGACAAGTGTACTAAAATGTACTAATTATTGCAAATTTGAATCGTACAGAGAGCTAGGAAAAAAACTCTCTACCTCAGCCGGGGAACGAGCTCCCACAATATTCGGGCGGGTGCGCAAACCAACATACGCCACCGAGGGAGCTGAGAATTATTTCTAGTTCCCCGCACTTTACTCCGAGTCTGACCACCAAGTATGAGGAATATATCGCCTTTTACTAAAGCTAAAGTTGCTAGCTATTTATTAGACTCTCGTTTTGGCAAAGGGCCACTACCAGACATTCAAATCATGATAATAATTGTGGTAACGTAATCCCATATTTCATTATTAATTTGTATCGTACAGGGAGCTTGAAAAATAACTCTACCTCAGCCGAAAAAAGAAAAGGTGTATCAATACCAGCCCCGGCAGAGGTAAAGAGTTTTTTTTTTTTCAAGCTCCCTGTACGATTCAAATTAATAATGAAATGTGGGATTACATTACCACAATTATCATCATGATTTGAATTATTGTAAATATTTTTCGAGATTAGGTTATACACGCTGGCACTGTTACATATTAATACGATTCTTCAACGATTCTATGTACGAAGTGCAAAAGATATGGTATGATCTCTTTGTATGTATTGGTTCATCCAGGGATTGCCAGGTAGTAATCATTCTTCTGGTAGAAGATCTCCATCCTTCAGTTTTCCACGTTGTCTTCATCTTTTCTCCGTAGGTCTTACATCCTACTTCCTTCATAATTCTCTCCGTATACCTCATCTTGGAGATCATTTAGGTGTTTTACCATTAACTATGCTTCTATTATCCTTTCAAAGCCCTTCGTTGAAGCACTTTCTAAATAAAAAACTCATATGATATCATTAATTTAAAAAAGAGGATGTCTATAAATTAGATTCTTATCAAGTCCATTAATAGTTTTTTTTTAAAATCTATTTGTTTAGATTTTCTTTTATCTAAATTTTAAAGCAGTGTTTTTGTTTTTTCTTTTGCTTTTTTTTTCTATTAAATTTGAAGATATAGCTTGATTTTTAGGAAGAGCTTCCTTTCCTAGTTATAAATACTGACTAAAAAAGAGAATAAATACAGCTATGTCAAATGATAACTTTGTATTTTTATGGCCATTAATGGGGCTGACAGAGGAATTTTTACTGCCCTTTCTTATTCAAATTGTTCAGTGCCTCTTATCAGATTGAGATTAAATAACACTCATTTTATGGGTAAAGAAAGACATCGGACGTAAGGAGTGATACTCTGCTGGGGTGAGATAATCAGGTTGTTATTTGTGTCAACATAGTTAAATTTCTTCTTTCTTTTATAACTAAGATTTTTTGGGTCACTGGACTCCGAGGAAACATTGGACATTTTTAACTACTGGGTGGATATAAATTATTATTATTATAGGTATTATGCATATTTTTTAAAAATATTTTAATTAATTTATATTCTTATTTGATTTAGGACAAGATTTAGTAATAATGGGTAGAAATAAAGGACATACACTACCCCAAAAACTTTCTTCAACTAAGATACCTGTTGTTTTCGAAAGCATCCTAATAAATACCTTATCAGACTTCTTCCAACGCATTTTTACAGGGCTTGTCGCTTCAACGGACAGACAAGGCCCTGAAGATGATACTTTTACATCGAAATTCTATGCAAATAAGTATATTTTTGCATGTGGAAAAATCACATGCGTGGTTACATAATAATTTATTGTAACCCATTGAAACATCTATTCTATTATTTGTTATTTGCTGTAATTATATGGGGTGGAGAGGGAGTTTAGACAGAGAACATATTGAATAATCATTATCTCTGTCATTTTTAGTGTGGAAAATGTTTATAAGAGATTATAATGAAAATTATAGTATGTAACGGTAATGTAGCATTTTCATACTTGGATATAACAAGGAAGATATTTGTGAATGTAGGATCTAGCATCCTAGATTAAAACCTGCCTCAGCAACATTTATTTCAACCTTCATTGTCTTATTCAAAAGAAATTTACTCTTTTTAAGCCTATCTTTAATGAGGCGTGGAAAATTCGCTTAATTAAATCTGCTCCAAACGTATTTTTTTGCTTTAAAACGGCTCTCTTGCACTCTAAAGTCTCAGTTTTTGTTTCTGCAAAAACGGAACATTCTTACTTAATTTAATAAATATGATTTTGTTGTGGTATTTAATCCCACGTAAATTTTAACAATTTTTAGTGCAAGGAAACAGAGTAAAGAATCTAACTGGTCCAGCCAGGACTCGAACCTGGATCTCCTGCTATCCGGGCCGGAGCATTTAATTATGGTAAATGACCCGGATAGCAGGAGATCCAGGTTCGAGTCCTGGCTTGGAGAGATAGATTTTTTTTATTCTATTCCCTTGCACTAAAAATTGTTAAAATTCTTACTTAAAAATTTAAATTTTGTATTTATTTTATTAAATGAATAACATTTATCTTGATAACATCCAGAAGATTATGGCTATTTCTTGGTCTGTGAATGAATCAGATCTTTAAACAATTTAAATATTTATCCACTAGCCCCTTATAAAAAGTAGCCAATGATGTTTGTTTCAGGGGCGCCAGGGTAGCTCAGGGTCTCGCAATCCTACCGCTGCGGGTTCGAATCCAGCTCAATCTTTTATTTATGAACGAAAGCTCGTCCTCAGCCATGGGTGTTTAGAATGGGGTGGTAACCTACATGAAACACTTTCGGCTTAGCGGTAGGAGTACTTACCCTGGCAGATGCAGTCCATGGACGGCAGGAAGTAGTCATTGCAGACGTAGGCTATCACGACGAAGCAGTATATGCCGCAGAGGACGTGGAGGAAGACAGCCCCCGACCGTCGCTGCTCCACGGTGAAGAGGTCCTCTGGGAATTCCGAGCTCTCCTCTTTCGTGCAGCCTCGTGGTCCATCTCCACCTCCTGCAACAAGATAACACCAAATAAACAAAAAAACCACTACCAGACATTCAAATCATGATAATAATTGTGGTAACGTAATCCCATATTTCATTATTAATTTGTATCGTACAGGGAGCTTGAAAAATAACTCTACCTCAGCCGAAAAAAGAAAAGGTGTATCAATACCAGCCCCGGCAGAGGTAAAGAGTTTTTTTTTTTTCAAGCTCCCTGTACGATTCAAATTAATAATGAAATGTGGGATTACATTACCACAATTATCATCATGATTTGAATTATTGTAAATATTTTTCGAGATTAGGTTATACACGCTGGCACTGTTACATATTAATACGATTCTTCAACGATTCTATGTACGAAGTGCAAAAGATATGGTATGATCTCTTTGTATGTATTGGTTCATCCAGGGATTGCCAGGTAGTAATCATTCTTCTGGTAGAAGATCTCCATCCTTCAGTTTTCCACGTTGTCTTCATCTTTTCTCCGTAGGTCTTACATCCTACTTCCTTCATAATTCTCTCCGTATACCTCATCTTGGAGATCATTTAGGTGTTTTACCATTAACTNTATTATAAATAATATAAAATAGGTAATTCACTCCTAAGTCATTAATTTTTTTAAACTGATCGACCAAATAGTTTATCTGACTTAAAATGTTACCAATTATCTATTAAAGAAATGACCTTTGAATTCTTAGAAAGAATTGCTTCGTGACTAAAAACTTATAATTATCTGTGGGGTTCCTCAACTTAAGTGTAATGCTCGAATTAGAAGAATTCTCAAAAATCTTATAGAAAATTGAAATATACACAAATATACACATGGAAATAAAACCAAAACAATACATGTTAATTAATTATCTAAAAGCTAACAAACTACATGTGAGTCATGTAGGGGAAGGGAAATTCAACCCCATTAAGATGGAGGCAAATTGTAACCAGGGTGTCCGCGATGATTTCTTCTGTGATGTTTCAGAACTTAAATTATCTATTGATTTTAACAATACATTTTTTGATACTTCACTGATTGTTCTCGCTTCAAACCATACACTTCGGACATAAAACCTCACTCTCCCGCGCTACCCTTCATACTTTCGATGCCTCGTACATTATTCCTCTTCTTTTCATTATCTATTTTCTCTATATGAAGAAAATCAATATTTTCATCAAGAATTTTGCGATCTGCAATAAATCATTAATTTTCCGTTTTGATGACAGTTATCAAGGCTTAACTAGGAAAATCCTTATCGCTCAGGGCAAAGACCACTTAAATTTAATGAATATCTTAAAATTGAATCCTATTTGTTCAAGATTTACAAATTATAACCCATTATATTGTAGTAAAGCCTATAAAATTTAAGTAAAACAAAGCTATTTTAATTTTTTTTTTTTTTTTTACAAATGAATGAAAATAGATGTTTATTATATTGGAATTGGAATAGGAAAAAAAAAAAATTTAATTCCTAATAAATTACTGTTATGTATTTTATATTGAGTATCTACTTTTGGTTTTAGAATTTTATCAAAGATTTAATAATAAGATACTGTATAAATGTATGCTTGAATGATAATTATGATTTAGATTAAGATCATATTTTTACTCGTCGCGTCCCAGCCTAAATCATGCAATTTTGCAAAAATAAATTATTTTTGAAAAATTACATTTGTACTCTGAGTGCTGTTGTTTGATATATTGTACGCAGAATCGATACAATTTCCAAACTTTCAAAAATTCTGTTATGAGTATAACATGAATAGCTAAATTCCTTCCTAATTCAATGAAAAATATTATTTGTATAATTGTTTTATATGCTCCTAATGCTTAGCTCTCTTATTTCTATGTATGTAATTTAGTAACGCCTAATAGTTATAGTGAAAGTTACCTTACAATTAGTAAATGACTTGATGTAAGAGAAAATAATTTCTTTATCAAACTGTTACTGACAGTTTTTAAAAGATATATATGTTCTTCAATGATTTTCTCCTTAATTTAGACATGTCGCGCCAAAGTAACCTTGCCACAAATGGTGACAGCTGATATGGCAAAATGTACAAGTTATTTATGTCTCTTATTTCAATAACTTTTTCAAGGCTTATTAATACTAAGGAAATGATAAAATGTAAAAAAAAATATTATTGCATTTTTATGATTTATTATAATAATATTTGCTGTTTTTTGATAAGAGAAACAGAGTAAAAAAAAAATTAAAAGTGAACTAGGATGCTCTGAGAATTCTGACTCTGGTACGTCCCTAATAATATTAAATAAGAATTTTAATGGTAACTTTTAAAATTTTGCAAGGTAAAACAAAATGAAACTGCAATATTTCTCTCCTATTTTCGTTTGTTTTGTTTTTTATCATTTCGGTGAAGAACATACGAGTGGAGATCAAAAACATTTTCGGCCTTCCTATGAAGGAAGGGATTATGATAAGGACATATTACACACACACACACACACACATACACACACACACACACACACACATATATATATATTTGTTCCTTACAGCAGTTTGATAGTCATAATATATTGTAGAAAACAAGTTTTTTTCCCCTGAATTTTAAATANGGTAGGATTATGAAAATTTGAGTGAATATAACTACTGATTAGATAAACATTATATTATATATGACATATATAATATAATGTTTATCTAATCAGTACTTATATTCACTCAAATTTTCATAATCCTACTATTTCTTGCTTAGTACTTATATTACTTTTAATTTCATTAGATTGCACTTGCCATTGCATTGCCACTTGCACACCTCTTACAAAGCGATGGCCACGATTGACACCTTGGGCTTTAATATAATCAACCATCCTCCTTACAGATCAGATCTAGCCCCCAGTGACTACTTCCTGTTCCCAAATCACAAAAAGGACCTCAGGGGGAGGAATTTGAGGGCGAAGAGCAATTCAAAGAGGCTCATTTGGTTCTACAAGAAAATTAATAATTGGGGGTTAAAAAAATAATAGATTTAATAAATGTATTGGTAATAAGGGACATTGTATTGAAATATAGTATATATTTTTTGTGTTTAATTTTATTCCTTTCTGTTATATGAGAAGATTATTGTCCCTTTCTATGTGAGGACGAGAAGTTTTTGACGTCCCCTCGTATAAGTTGTGATAGCGCTGTCGTTAAGTCCTTCATGACTAGATCAGTCATCAACGATAGTCTGATCGCCCTGTAGAATCCTTTGGAGGAATTCGTTCATATAGGATTGCCTAAAGTCAATATGTTTGATGCGACTTTAAGACTCAGGGTCACCGGACAACAGCTTCTTTGTCTTCAGGTTCTTCCTCCAAAATGTATATTTGTTTTCCTCAACTAAGCCTATACACTTTGCTAGTCTCAGAAACTTTTCTATTCTATACAGTAATCTTCTATTCTGAGATCTCCTTAATGTGGGCAAAATAAAGATCTGCCAGTTTCGCTAAGAACATTAAAAAAAATTAATCGAAATTGCTCTTGTCTCGTATAGTTAACCTTGATATTTACCCCAACATTTATGAGGTTCTTTTCCTTCTCTAAGAAGTGCCCAAATCTATTAAGGAATACAAACACAAGTGATTTTATTTTAATTATAAAGTATGCTTTATTGAGATATTCAATGAAGTTACTCTTATTATTTTACAGTTTGTTGATCAAATAAACATCAAACATTCAAGCACAATATAACTTTAATGTAGAAACAGTAGAACAAAATTCACTACCAAATATCGCCAATTAAGTTCATCAAAAATGTCAAATACAGTTTCAGAATTATTTATGATTATTTGTTTCTATTGTTATGAACAAATTATAATGTTATTTGCATTTAAAAGTTAAAATTAATTTCAGTAAAAGAAAAAATAATGTTATGATTATTTTTCCATTGTAGTTTGAAGCATTAAACCAAATGTTAAGGTAAACATAATTGATATATTCATGGTCTTTTTGGTTATATCTTCGGATGGAAGTGTGTGACGCCATGTGAATAAATTTGATGTACATGTAGACCAAAGATAGGACGAGCTGTTGTTAGAAATAATAAACAAAGTAATATAATTTTTTGTTTCAGACTTTCTTTAAAATACCTCTTTCAGTAAATACTTTGAGCATCATACAATTGTACAGTAATGCAACGTGTCATCTTACGAAATTAGCTCAATGAATACATGAGAGGTAATGAATTATGACAGTCCATAATGATGCACATCCCATACATAATAAACATAATGCATACAATAATTTGTAATATTTACATGATTTCTAAAAAAAAAAAAATGTGTGCTTTTCTTTTTCTGACTTCATTCAGGTTTTGAACGTTTTTAATTTAAAACTTTTTCTACAGAAAAAATCTTTAAACAGTAGACTGTCGCATAAATGTGCGTCATGACTAAATAGCAGAAATGGGTTCAGGGGGTAATAAAATATATGAAATACATAAAAGCTCGATTTAAGATTTTTCATGATTGCTTAATTTACTATAAGTAAAATAATTCATATAAGTATTCTTTATAATAAATTGATTTAGAATTTTAGAACTTAAGTTCCCAATATTTCTAACTCATCAATTCCTTTTTACAAGAATTGCCACATTTGCCATTCACTCTTATTCCATTAATGAAGCACGACGAACTTTCCTTTAAGACACGGAGGACGCCAGATCTAACTATTCTGGAAGGTCTTCCTGAGTATCGTAACTAAATTCTTCTTTTTGTGCCGAACAAGGTTTTGGCCACAACTAACTATGGATAGTTTGCTTCAAGTAGTTAGTGGTCACACAGAAATTGTCATAAACGGTTTTCCACAAGCCACAGTCCTGTTACAAAGCGACTGTTCGAGCTTGGAAAATTGCAATAAGTCACTATTTCAAGTACACAATGTACTTTGAAATAATAAATAGTTTTTTTTTTAAACCTTCATTTACACAATACATTCTGTTAAAAATAAATAAAAAACATTTTGCAATTTGATTACAATGAATAATAGAAAAAGAAAAGACATTAATGAAAGTCTCATGAGGAGAGAAGGTGACCGGTGACACCACTCTCAAATTATTTACAGACTATGTCCCCAGGAGGACGTGGAGCCATATTCGTTTGAGTCGACGGGGAGGGTTTTAGGGGTTGGAGTTGGAAGACAAGGTCTGTGCTAGTGGATTAGGATGGAATGGCAGTTTACTGTGAAAAAGGTTGAAGCCGGAAGAAATTAGATCCTGAACAAAAGGGATATTAAAATCGTAGTGAAGAGAGGAATTGGATACGAAATAGGGAGCATTTGCAATTATTCAGAGGGTTTTGGATTGAAAAAACTGGATTCTTTGGATGTTGGAAGGCTTGGTTGCACCACAGATTTCTGCTCCGTAAGTCCAGATTGGTCGTAATAAGGTTTTTTAGAGCGTCAGTTTGTTTTCAATCATAAGAGCGAAGTTCTTATTATAAAAAATTAAGAAATATATATAAATATACTATCAATATATTCGCCACATATGTCCCAAGGGATTGTAATGGGCAGGGCTAATCCTATTTCATAAACAACTTAGTCAATGCACTATTGCTTCTGATCAGCAAAGGAATGTGACCTGTTTTCAAAGAAAATAATCCATCTTTCTCACTTAATTTATCTATTTGAAGATAAAGTATACATACATTTTTTCATAAAACTACGATATTATATATATATATANTATATATATATTAATCAAGGACAGGGGGGATAGAGAGTGCAGTGCACACACAAGAAGACAAAAAGAAAAAAATCACAAGGAGTAATAAGGAGGTGATTTTTTTTTTGTGTATGTGCACTGCACTCTCTATCTCACCTGTTCAAGATTATATATATATATATAATGGTAATTTTATGAAAAAATTGAAATAACTAAATAAATAGAAATATTTATTCCGTCACTAGGGGAACTGCTTAAATTGAACAAATTTTCCATTTTATAATTTTATTCTAAAAGTCGCTGAAGTCAATGAGATTCAAGATAAGATCATTGTACCAGTTTCAAGACTTGCCGGGAAAGAAGAGTGAGAGAAATACTCAGACTTGTTATATTCATAAATATCGTAATAAGCGTCTTTCATTAAAAAAAAAAGTTTCAGAACATGAAATTACATGTAGAAAATGTAGAAAATTCTTATTATGTCCAATCATGTCGAAGACATAACGAATATAAAATTTGATTTTCATTCCAAAAGCTCTCGTCTCCCACATGCTACTTCAACAAAATTAAATCTTTATAGATCGATTGCAGCCGTAATAATTTCATTATACACCTTTTATCTTTTGTAATTTACTTTCTAAGCCTAAAAATATTGACTAATTTGGACCTTAGAAATTCTTTACCACTGTAAAGGTTTATGGATCCATATATATAGATGAATTTATTCAAGATTCAAGATACTGATATCTATCCAAGTACCGTATTTGGTTTGTCAAGTGAAATATAAAAGTGCCCGAACAACTCTAAAAATTAAATTCATAAATATTTTTCGTTATAAAATAGAGAGGTTAGAAAATTTCAGTTTGCGTACCGTGTAATTTTTTCGTAACTAACAATGAAATATGGTCATTCTCTAAACCCCCTCTCCTGTTCGGTCGTCTGGTAAGATAACCAAACTGGCATGTATGCCGGGTTAAGTGAGATGACCCTCAACCACTGCTACCCTGGCAGTGGACATATATCGTCTCATGGCGAAAGAACAAAGAAGGTAAATCCATGAATGAAGTTAAAAGTAATGCCTGGAGTCCAATAAATAACGAGTAACTGTAAATGTCTGACTCACCGTTACCATATGTAGGAAGCAGCGAATCTCGTTCCCTCGCCGCTCAAGGCTCAATGATATGAGTGAGGTTGCTTACAACAGTTCCGATAGTAATGCAAATGCTGTTACTACAATATGTGGGTGGAGTTTTCCTACATTCCAGTTTAAGGGAAAGTCACACGCTTTTCTCGACAAGTCTGGATGTGCGAATGTGCCAGTTATATAAAATATAAATACATTGAACTTAAATAAAATATTGGTATTTATTATTGTGATGGTGAATCATAAGACTTTTCCACTTATTATGGCAAAACCTTTTAAATAACAAACATCATTATGAATATCCTAAATAAAAAATACTAACTTGGGCTTGTCAATAGCTAAGCAAAAAGAGATAATTTAAATTTTTGATGATAACCCTGTTTTATATTCATTTAATTAAATTTTTTAAATTTTAATTTAATTGAAAAAAAGCAAATTTTTTAGCGTCTCAGTTTAGGAGTATTTACATTTGAACTAAGCAATGTAATCATACAATTACTCACATTTATCTTTTGTCAATAAATACATATCAGTTGAGTGTTATTTCTCTAAACTTAATATTACATTACTGCATCCATGTTTTTTTTTAAATTAGTTTTTTAGCATTTAACATTTCAGGTAATCCATGCACTTAATTTTTTCCTTTTTTTTGGGCTTTAATATTGCATTTAAAAACAATATGTCAAGTTTATTTGAGAAAACTGAAAATTACAGCATGCAGAGCGATTAAAACACACACACACACACACACACATATATATATATATATATATATATATATATATATATATATATATGTGTGTGTGTGTGTGTGTGTGTATATAAGTATATATGTAGCTCATCATTATCGCACTACTCTGCCTTACATTTTAAAACATATCTCTGTTACAGTATAAAAGTATCAAATATTTATAAAATTTTCGCATTTAATGTACAATGTAAATATGTTTTATATATATTCNTATATATATATATATATATATATATATATATATATATATATATATATATATATATATATATATATATATATATATATATATATATATATATATATATATATATATATATATATATATATATATATATATATATATATATATATATATATATATATATATATATATATATATATATATATATATATATATATATATATATATATATATATATATATATATATATATATATATATATATATATATATATATATATATATATATATATATATATATATATATATATATATATATATATATATATATATATATATATATATATATATATATATATATATATATATATATATATATATATATATATATATATATATATATATATATATATATATATATATATATATATATATATATATATATATATATATATATATATATATATATATATATATATATATATATATATATATATATATATATATATATATATATATATATATATATATATATATATATATATATATATATATATATATATATATATATATATATATATATATATATATATATATATATATATATATATATATATATATATATATATATATATATATATATATATATATATATATATATATATATATATATATATATATATATATATATATATATATATATATATATATATATATATATATATATATATATATATATATATATATATATATATATATATATATATATATATATATATATATATATATATATATATATATATATATATATATATATATATATATATATATATATATATATATATATATATATATATATATATATATATATATATATATATATATATATATATATATATATATATATATATATATAAAATAAATGAACAATTTGAGTTATTTATTATTTTTCCAAAACTTTTTTGTTGTTTACCTGGGCCAATAAAGAAACATTATTATTTTGCAAATTTCTCCAACAAATTGCAGACAAACTGGTACGTTTGAATGGATTCCAAAATTTTTATATATCTGGCCTTGTGATTTGTTAAAAGTGACATTGGTTATTCACACCCTCCTTATGCATTTCAATCTCAAAACTTACACACTGTACTTGATTAATATGCTTTACTGTTCCGTCATGTTATGATACCAGTCTTGTTGCCTTATTCAGTTACCTCTCTAACATAGTTTCTTAGTTTTTGAGTTAATTAATTTTTCCAATGACATAAATAAAAAAAAATATCTGGACAATATGCTCTGTTTTAGGAAAAGATCTTAGCGGAAGTATTTTAGTGGAATACAGTATTTTTCTCCTTTGTTTGTTTTAGGTGTACTTTTTGATTAGTAATTTGTAGTTATTACACAAGTGGTATTTAAGATATTAAACTAAATGCTGTGAATTTTTGTAATATTATGTGTGATAATGCTGCAGAACAATGAATATTGAAATTGAGCTGATGTCGCTTTTATTTTGTCCCACCCTAAGGACGGTTTTTAATTTTATGAGAATAAGAATTTTATAAGATAATACATATTTTATATGGGTTACATTTTTTATACACGTCATGATAAATATACAATGTAGTTGTATGTTTTATATTGTTAGATTTAGGATGAGGTTATAAGGCGATCAATATCATGGTTATTACGCCCTGATTGTTGGGGGGTTTTTTTTTTATATTGTTATGACAATTGTAATATTTTTTAATTCTTTGTTTTCAACTTTTTTTTACCGATGATGTGAATCTAAATAAGCTAAATATACTGTTTATATCCATGATTATGCTGTATCATTATGAATTTTGCTGCTATTTGTTTTGTTTTTTTAAATGAATTTTACGCTAATATCTTACACACGAACAATTTCGAGCAGGGCATATTTTAAAATTTCTATATAGAATAGAATGTAGATTTTAATTAACTTGTCAATAATCGTAATACGTAGTATGACTTAAAGAACCTACTTAAATGGAATCTTATGAGCGTATCGATCTTGATGAATTTAAAAAATTTAATTTTTTTTCATTTAAAAAAAATAGAATAAACTTTCGTTCAATCATGAATTCTTCCTGAAAAAATGATTCATTCACTACTTTAAAAACCTCTACCACCTCAAGAGACTACATAAAATATTGTCTAGGTATAAGCAGTTTTAAAAAGTATATGTAACATAAAAGTTCTAGGCTTGAAACTGAGTATTTATGACAAACGAAGTGAATAAAGATTTCTTGGGCCAAAAATCCCTGAAAAAAAATAATACCATTTTATCTTTTCAAAAAAAGAATTTGAAATCCTATGAAAATAAATACTGTGTGAGAATGTAAAATCGATTAAATCTGTTGGATGGATTTGATGTTTGCAACTGAGAATATCGATAGTCAAATAATTTTTAAAAAATTAACAAAACTTGATTAAATAATTCCGATTGTGATTTTTCTCTAGCTTAGATTTATTTTCGTTAACAATTCACCGTGATTTGAATAACCACTGACGTAGCGATAGTTTTCTGAGGAAGTCCAAGTTCGATCTGGAAGATTGATTGATTGATCTGTAATTTACACTCTTTTTTATGCGGGACGCCATTACTGTTAAAGTGATTCGGATTCACGACTTCAATAAGTTATCTCATGATGTGTTTGTCCCAGTAATGAGGTACAGGCCTGATTGAGGAAGGTCCCTTGCTTCGCCGTTTCCCGGCTTCCACCGTCTCCTATCAAGGACGCACTGACTGAGATTCCACTGTAATGAGATACACTATTGAAGTGTGCTCGGTCTGAGTGGCATAGTGGAGACTATGGAGTGACTTGCAGACAGCTGTATAAGTGAAGGCGAATGGTAATCAGTGATCCGATTCAGATTAAGCTAATGCCTTAGATGTCTAAAATACTGTTCCATTTATGAGAAGAAGGAATACCAAAATTGCCTTTATTATTATTCTGATTCTCTTAAAACTACTGCGACTTTTTTTGCCAGGACAGTCAGAAATCACACACTTATAAATATGGTTTCTGACAAAATTTTAATAAGCTCTTACAATATAAACCTCTTCTTAAGTTAGGAAGGCACAATTTTGTTTGCTACATTTCGAAGTTCTGGTCGGCCAAAGTTGATTTTGAGGAATCTCGAAGGATACTTAAATTGGATCATCGACAAAGTTCTTCAGAGACGACCTTACAACTTAATATTTATCTGACTACTGCCTCTTAAAACTACTGCGACTTTTTTTGCCAGGACAGTCAGTAATCACACACTTATAAATATGGTTTTGACAAAATTTTAATAAGCTCTTACAATATAAACCTCTTCTTAAGGTGACTTTCCGTTCCCTTATTCAGTCTCAAAATATTAATCAAAATTTAATGAAATATGCGTAAAAATTTGTTCATGAAATATTTAATTTTAGAGCTTTCAGTAGTCGATATCCAAGAGTAAGATGGTTAATAAGAGTCTTCCTAGAATATTGGTCGAATATAATGTTAAAAATCATTGCTTTTGTTTCATAAAACAGGTTGGAAAACAAGATAAACTGAAAAGAAAAAAAAAAAAAAACTTCCTGCAGCCAGGTAATATGTCTGTACTTTTTTACATTTAGTTCAACTATCTTTCCTGTTGTTTTTTTCTTTCATGCGTCACTTTATCTCTCTTTCTCTTACTTATTTTCTCTCAGACATTAACCATAGGCCTTGAGGCAATTCCTGAAGTAGTTATTTGCCATGGAACATGGAATCCAGATGATCCCCAACCAGTTGATCCCTCTGAATGAAGTGGAATGCCTTAATAAACTTTATATACCTTTCTTTCTTCATGTATCTTACTTCCTTTATTTATCTTTATGTCCTATTATAATAATTTATAAAGATAGGATGTTCATCTGTTTTAACAGATAACTTCTTTAGAAGCTGAAAGTAAATATATAAAACTATTTTTTACAATTCTTCATTGTTAATTTCTTCTTATTTTTTTAGATGAAAAGTAGGCGGCATCTCGAATCCTCATTAGAAATTCGCTTACTAGTTACAACTCGCCGATTCCTCACAAGCTTGTGTATGAGAGTCATTCTTCTTTTCTTTAATGGATCATCTGTACAAAGGTATTATTTCTTGAAGGTTATATTTATATTTACCTCTTCAATCAGATACCGAATGAGTTATTCTATCAGGAATAAAGAACACTGACTTAAATGAAGATGAATACCTTTCAACGATATTTAAGTAGAGCACATTAAATCACTATTTAAAACTATTGAAAAATAGTTTTGCAATCCAGAATTTGTACTTGGGCGAATTTTTCTGCATTAAAATTATGGGAAAGCTATTGGAAAATTATTACTCAAATTTATGTTTTCCTTTTTAGGAAGACCTATTTAGAAAAGATCTTCAAGTGAGAAAATTCATCATTAATAGCCATGAGATATTTAAACGTTTCTATTGAGCTTAGCATGATTACAAATATTTGCGCCTCCATGATATATAAAAAATAAATTACAGTCATTGAATGTACTTTTTCTTATGACCATCCAAGAGTACCTGTTAAATAACCCTTCAAATAAATATGGCATAAATGCACCACCCAAATTTTATATATATAAACATTTCGAGTTTTTTCCTTTAATTAATCTCTAACATCCCTCTGACCCTGTCTCGTTGCTCGGACTCGACTTCTCATGTATACAGATACTTTTCAAGTCATTTTTAAAATTGAAAAAAACATATATAAATATTCACAGTGCTNATATATAAAATAAATGGACTATTTGAGTTATTTGTTAGTATTCCAAAACTTTTTTGTTGTTTACTTGGGCCAATAAAGAAACCTTGTTATTTTGAAAATTCCTCAAATAAATTGCAGACAAACTGGCTCATTTGAATGGATTCCAAAATTTTCACATGTCTGGCCTTGTGATTTGTTAAAACTGACATTGGTTATTCGGTGACTCCTTTTAATCTCAAAACTTACATACTGCACTTGATTAATATGCTTTACTATTCCGTCATGTAACGATACTACTCTTGTTGCCTTATACATTTATCACTCTAATATAGTTTCTTAGTTTTTGAGTTAATTAATTTTTCCAATGACTTAGAAAATAATAAAAAAATACCTGGACAAAATGCTCTGTTTTAGGAAAAGATCTTAGCGGAAGGCACAATTTTTTTTGCTACATTTCGAAATTCTGGTCGGCCAAAGTTGATTTTGAGGAATCTCGAAGAATACTTAAATTGGATCATCGACAAAGTTCTTCAGAGACGACCTTACAACATAATATTTCTCTGACTACTGCCTGGAATTATATCCAGCAACTGGAGAAGGCAATAAGATAAGCCGCTAAGCAACTACATCTCCTTCAGCTTCCAGCTTAAAAATCTATCCCTTTTTGGACAGGACATCACCTGTGACGAAGAATGAGTGAGTTGACGGGAACCTAACTTATTCCAAAATCTCATCACCATCCAAAGAAAGTTTTGCCAAAATTGTTTTCTGCACAAGGGCTTAGCGAATTTCTATATTCTGAATCAAGGTCAAACTACCACTGCAGAAGTATACTCCATAATATTGGGAAATTGCCCTTTGAAGTTAGAGCTCTTCAACCCCTGCTTAATTAGTAGAAAAGGGCCTCTACATCCCCAGGACGATTCTAGGCCACATTGACCAGATACAAATTGACTGGGATAGGTTAGGATATTTTGCCTCATTCACCTTATTCCCCTGTCCTTTCACCTATTGTTTATTACCTGTTAAGATTTGTAGACCTCATCTCAGATAGAAATGTTTGGACATGGGAGACAGGCTACTATCCGCATTGATCGAATTTTTCGCCAGTAAAAATCAATTGCTTTTTAAAAATGAAATTTGGTATTTACAGTTCCATTTACTTTGGAAGAAGGTTATATTATTTATTTATTCTAAACTCTTCTGATATAAACTAGAAGAGATTAAAATAAACATTCTTCGTTATAACCAAGGTTTTTGAATGGCTTGGTTGAGACATCAAATGTACAAACACAAAAGAAAGATATGATATTTGTTTTTTTAGATGTAAACACATAATTGTCCAAGTTTAGTTAAACTGAAATATTTTTGAATTTTTATTTTTATACTTTTCAATAGGTTGCATTTAACTTGTTACTAATTATTTCCAATTTTCAAGATACTTCCATCCACTGTATTTTAAATTTCCAAATACTTTAAATTTAAGTTGATGACTCCATTGCTTTAAATATCAAAGTATTGGCCACTATATTGGAAAATATTTGTTTGATTTTTGATACATTGCCTTACTACAACACTATTTGCAAACACCCTAAAAGTCAGACTGTATAGATAGATCATCATTAAATCAAAACACAAGCAGCATTTGACAAAGAAAAAAAAACTATAGTTTTCCATCGTAGCAGGAATCAGGTACTTCAGAACTTTACATTTCGAATTTAATCCATCTATTAGTGAGTATAAGTTAAGAGAATCACAGGGAGATTCTGGAGGCAAACTTGAACAAACAATAAAGAAATGTTTCCAGTCAAAAAGGAATAATCAAGGAGAGACATCACAATGCAGAAGAACATAATACATTTCAAAAGTTAGACATTTCGTTTACATGGCAGAATTCTATGCCGTGAGACCACGGTTTTATAGTTGAGTACATTTTGAATGAGCTCTCTGTTGCATCAGCAGTCATCTATTATGACGTCAGTAGAGGTAGTGATTGATCTACTCGCTTATGAGATGACCCCTGCTAGGCATGCATCCTTGTGTACTTCATCTGCGCCTCCAGGACTCTCATTAACCTGCACTCTCCCTACCTCTGGCCGCAAGTTGCAGCGATCGGACTGACCAAGCTCCATTCGAAGACGGAAGGCATCCATCTTGGAGCGACATAAGCTGAAGCAATTCATTTGTATGAACCGAAAGTCTGTTGTACTCATACGACACAACTAGTAGTTCAATGAGATTGTTATTTTCTTGAACCATTTGTTTATAAAGCAAATATAGTAGAAAGACTAAAAGTTTAACACTTTAAAAGGAGAGTTTGTTGACCGTAGATATTATTCTTAGATGATTTTAGTTGGGGTTCGGTTAAGGTAGATCCAAAAAAACACAAATTTAAAAAATGTATTTTTTAATAAAGGATTATCTGCCGACGTTTCGGCTTACATTGTAAGCCATCTTTAAGGCTGCCTATCATGAAGATGAGAGAGGACGTCCTGTCCCTAAGTTCACATTTCCATGACTGATTCAGTCATGATATCCCTGAAGATGGCTTACAATGTAAGCCGAAACGTCGGCAGATAATCCTTTATTAAAAAATACATTTTTTAAATTTGTGTTTTTTTGGATCTACCTTGACCGAACCCCAACTAAAATCATCTTAGAATAATATCTACGGTCAACAAACTCTCCTTTTGGAAAATTTTTATGTGGTCTATTAGGTTTTTACATTTCAACCTCTGGCAGATCCAATGGATTTTTTTTCAAGTCATAATAGCGTTACATAGCCTTCTGAATATAATATTCTATCTTTCATCTGTCTGTCTATCGGTCTAAGAAGTGTATCAAATGACTGGATGGACAGCTTTCGTTTCAGTTTTGCATTGTTTTTGTGTTTCCGTTTGGGTATCATTTGCGCATTTCTAAAATGTAGGGTAATGCAAAAATAAATTTATGTTAAACAAATAGTTTTTGTTTAAAAACCTATATAGGTTTATTTTTCAAACTATTTAATTAGAGATTAGATATCGGCTTGTTTGCTACTTGAGTAAACTTCAAGTGATATCCAATATTTTGAGTTGCCTTTATTGTGAACTGAGATGTCAAGGAAAAGAAGGAATGAATACAATTATTTTCGGTTTTTTTTTTTTTTTTGGATATGGGAAGTGAGATAGTTTTCCAAAAGGAATTTCCATCTCCGTGTTGAAAAAGGAGGTTTATATACTGGATGAAAGAAATGTATTTATATCTCGCATGTCTGGTGCGATGGTATTACAAGCTGTACTTGTATTTTTTTTTTTACAGTGCTGCTATTCATAGCTTCATTTTCTTTAGATTTCACAGGTTATATATTTTTCATATCAGGATGACTATGATTTTGGGGAACAAAGAAACTACAGGTGGCTTAGACAGAATATTTAGAAAAATCAATTATATCTGTTGCAAAAAGTTGCTTTGATTGTTATTGGAGGTCAACTAAGAGTAAGCAAAGATCCTTAGAAATCTTTGAATAATGTAGACAATCCTTATAAAACTATAGTATATCATATTGTTATGGATATAATTATTTATTCAATTTGTTCTTCAAGTGCAGAAAAAAATCATTTTGTTACATTGAGAATAAAAGTTATCTCAATATAGAGCATAACAATATTGAGAATGCAAGAGCCGCTTATAAGTTATTTATTTCTAAAACATTACAACTTTCTAGATATTGCCTATTATCATGAGGCTGCTAATAAACTCAAAGAAAAGAGGATAGTAACCTCTGAATTAATATATCTACATATTATAAACACCCATGGCTGGGTTTAGACATTTTTTTGGTCTTGAGTGGAATTTCAATCCCCGGCGCCGGCTTTTCAGATTAAGACTAATCTATTCTGTTAAGCCAGAGTCCCTAAGTAAGATTTTCGAATATAAAATTTAATGGATTCTAAAAAAAACAAACAAAAAAAAAACATTTTTATAATATTATAAACGACTACAGAAACGTTTTTGACTATTTGAGTAAGAAAAACTGGTACTAACCCTTGTTTCTTAAATGTTAGTAAAACTACGTACATTGAAACAACGTAATTTAGGTAAAATTAATTTGAAAAATGTATTAATTTATTTGGCCAAATGTATTTGAGGTGAAAAAATGGTTCGTTCAAAATTTTTATACAAGTTCGTTCATACGAGCTTTCAAGTCCAAAATCGAGGATCGGTATTTGAGTTTATTTATGCAAACCGTTGTGTGCGTTGCATAATGTTTTTACGAAAATGGTATTTTGAGAACTCCCTATTTTAGGGAGTCGGATTACACCTCACTAGCTTAAAAATTTAGAAACCTGTTTCGGTATTTGTCCATTAAAATGAAAAACTATGTATATATGTTCTGCCTGAGACCACGAGTAAAGACTATTTTGTAAATATTTATAGTTTGCAAATAATAAAGAACCCTATCTGTTTATATATCCACCAGATCAAAATTTCTTTCTCAGTTGGCTAAAGGAGGAATTTATGTTGGGAGGATCTCATAATGACTAAATTTGTTGAGTGACACACGTTAAACAGCTTATGAGCAATAAATTTAATAGGATCAAGAGGTAAAATATTTAATGAAGGGGAGCCCCTCGTCTCATTAGGTCAAATATTAACATGTTTTTCTTTGTAAATATATCTATCTACTAACTGTCTGCTACAAGGCATAGGAATTCTTTCCACGCAGCTAGTGTACAAAGTGTACACTAGGGAACAGTTCTTCAAATAATTCAAGGTTAATTTCCTGCTGCAGAAATTAATTATGCAAAATATGACTTTCTATGTTTTACACCTTGACGGAAGGCGAGAGGTCAAAAATGAACAACAGCAATTTTAGATATAATTATTTATTGCCAGACTAGTTTCGCGTTTTTAAATGTCTTTGATTAGGCCTTTTAGAATTGTGGTAATTTATTTTTGATCTTCCGCTTTCTATCAAAGTGCAAAAATTGACTTTCAAATCGGGAAAGTGAACTAAGCACTTTAGGTAGTGCTTTCTGTGAGAAGTGCTTCATCATCATCTCAAGGAAAAAGTCTTTTACACCAGCGCAGCTTAAACTAAGCATATATCTGGCCTTTTATTTAGAATGGGCATGGGTGCGGGTAAATGTCATCTATGATCTTACAAGTCAAGAGTATACTCAAGAGAAAAGGTAATATTGCTGTCTAAGAATGGAGGGGAGGATCCGTGGCGCTCAACCCTACAGTTTCATTCTTAAATATATTTTTTCTTGATTTTCTCCAGTACAAATTTTATAGAATATAAATGATATAGATGAAAGTTTGATATATATGATGTTTATATGTTTGATATATTTTTTTCTTAATAGGTTAAAATAAATTATTCAATTAGAAGGGTATTTTCATTTTTCTCATCCGATTTCAACCAACGTTGTCGATCCACTTGGCATAATACCAACTTGAATAGATAGATCAACTATTATCAAACCCATAGATCTTTTGAGTAATCTGCTATAACTCCGTCACGAAGGTGTCATCGTAGAAAGTGTCAAAACCTCCGATTTCCATTCTATATAAACTCAATTAAATATAAAATTCTCTATAAGACTCCTAATATATTCTGTATAATTTTACACATCATATATAATGGCAATGTTGACTATTTTAATTTTTGAGCTTTCTCTAAAATTCTCTCACTTCAGCCATTATAGAACTCACCAAGCAGTTTATGAAGAAAAGCTGAAATAACGATTATGGTTTCTCTACTTCAATTTTTTCAACTTTGAGTTGGCTGTAGATTGAGTGCGCTTGGTAACACCCTTTAAAATATTTTGAGTATATTCCAGAGTAACTGGAGCTGTTACTCAGAATATTCTGAGTGCTCCTTTAACTTTTTTAAATTGGTGATCTTGTTCGTACAATCGGTATAATTTCTCAAATTCGTTAACGGCGTTAAATGATGCTGATCTCCTTTAATGCATAAAGGAATGTGAATGCGCTGAAAACACGTACTCATTATTGCTTCAACAGTTTCAAATTATGCTTCAAGTAGAAGCTCTGTTTTACTCTAATATACTATCTAATTAGAAATACATATCTGAAGAAAATCTGAAATTTTCAAGTATGAAATGTCTGAGAAATGGCAACATTTCTGAATTGCATAAGATTCCTCAGAAACCGCTGTACCGTATAATTGGTGTTATTAGGGAAAATGCGGCTACACCTCCCTTTGTTCTTCCCGTCTATATTCAAAGATTTTTTTTTTTTTTTAAGTAAAATGTTTTTTGAATTAAATTTTTGAATACGATTATTTATGATACTTAATTATTGGAACTATATGAATTTAGGAAAAGTCCGTCACTCAGTAGCTGTGGATTCCTCAGTATTTCAGGTGATAAATAATTGTATTTTAAATTTTTATGCCATAAAATCCCCTCACTTATAATATATATTTTTATCAATAAACAAATCTGTTAAATTTACTGAAGGTAGAGAGAAGAATTTTAAGAAGGATATATGGTCAAAGAAAAACTGACGAAGGCAATAAGAGAAAGGCGATTAAAATTCTATCGATTGTGGTCCAGCCAGTCTAGGGTGAACAAGTAGATTTTCGGTAAACTCTGGGCTATAAAGATAAAGGTGGTCATGTTAAACGAATGAAGGAAAAGCTAAAAAAAAAAAATCAAAATTTAAAAAAAAAAAAAAATCAGGATAGAGAAGAGTAGAGAATGAAAAATATTTAATTAAAGGTTCCTACGGCTAATGAAGGAGTACAAATAGAAGACAAAGGATCGAAGAAGGAGAGGTGAACTGTCAGAAAAGATGAAGAAATTCTGGAAGAGAAAGAAAAAAAAAGGAACTGTATTAAGTAATGTTCAAAAGGAGAGTTTTATTTATCGTAGATATTATTATTAGAAGTTTTTAGTTGAGGTTTGGTCAAGGTAGTGACAGGACGTACTCCCACGTCTTCATGATAGGCAGCCTCTAAGATGGCTTAAAATGTAAGACGAAACGTTTTATTTAAAAAAAATACATTTTTTTGTATACACAAATACTAATTTGTATTTTTTTGGATCTACCTTTACCGAACCCCAACTAAAAACTTCTAATGTATAAAGTAATATTTTCGTAATCCTTAATTGCCTATTCGCTTGAGAAAAAAAAATTATGTTTCATAACTCTAAATTAAATATTACGCCCGCTAAATCGAAAACACTTGTAGTACTCGCAGCTGAAAATACACGTCATCTTCCACTCCTAATCGTCTGATTTCGCTCTAGAACGAATTCAGCCTTTCAAATTACTTTTCAATTGACATGTAATTTGAATTGCAGCTTATTGGCCGTAAAATGAAAAACTTAGGGTACCGGAAACAACTAAATGTCGCTAAGTAACTCTTGAAATATTTCAAACAATTAATGCAAGGGAACAGTATAAGAAATCTAACTGTCTCAGCCAGGACTCGAACCTGGATCTCCTGCTATCCGGGCAATAATGTTAGCTATTACTCCATCGAGACTAGCCAGATAAGTTATTAAATATAAGATTAGAATACATCGTCTTATGCTCGAAGGAGGTGACATTGTCAAGCTGTTTATACGACTCTCGTTATTTATTTTAATTTACTTTAATAAATATTATTTTTGGGGATAAATTAATGTGGGATTAAACTATAACAACTATTTTAAAAAATAATCCTTAAAATATTTCTTTTATCAATAAACGAATCAGTTTCGATTTTCATAACTCTGAACTAAATATTTAAGGTATTCCCCCACTCATTTAGTTCATCGACGAATTTTAGATAGTGTTGACAGACATGAACACACACAAAACTCCAATATATATATATATA
>KZ807455.1:37864-65144 GCA_000696205.2 Oncopeltus fasciatus
ACTTAAATAAAAAATATAAAATATTTTAACTCAAAATATTGTCAAGTTAAATAAGTTGAAATTGTGACTGGTTGTTTTTTCTTTTGAAATGTTACCGTTTAAGGAGAACCGACAGAAAAAAAAATTCTTTTTTGTGTAATCTCTCTGTAAAATTGACATTTTGGATTCAACAGGTGGAGAAAACATAGCTCGTGCTCGTCTCGGGACACGTTCTTCTTCACCTGCAAGAAAGAATCTCTAGGAACATAATAGGTTTCGCGTGAAGGCTGCTTCATTATTCAGACTTATTTATCACTGGTGTGATAATCTTTGCATTTCCCAAAGCGATTTTCTTCTGAACGGATTCAAATTGTACGATTGACTGGTGAGACGTGTCTCGTTACGCCCATATCTCCAAAACCTTGAACAATTAAGTAAGAGAGCTTCCGTTCAACTGCAATTATTTGTAATGCCTAATTTCGTTTTGGTTTTTTTTCTGACTAGAAATTATTGGATTTTGTCTTTATGGACTTGAGAAGGCACGTATTCACTGTACTTGAATTTCCATAAATGAACTTCGACAAATTTTACCTGTTGGTTCTCATTATTTATCTTACCGATGACCTCTGATAAATTTATAATTTATTCTACAGATACATTAACAAGCAGGCACACTTATTTAATAAATCAACATAATTTTTTTTATACTTCATTACTTAAGATTCAATGTTATTGTTTTAGTATAGCCATCAAGAGTGAGAAGTTATGTTTAAAGGAAAACAGCGGAAGAAACTCAAAAGGTGCACTAGTGAGTTAGGTTAGGAATTTCAAATTATCCATTTATGATAATGGGTGTCATTTCCCATTTATGTTATAAGCACTTGAACGGGAGCTATATACCCTAGGCTTCCACTTCTTGACGAAATAAAAGTATATATATATATTATTTATTTATTTATTTATTTTAGTGTTAGCCTCCGATTCAACCATTAGGGTCATGGAGGGAGAGGAAACTCCAGGTTGCCGTCCCATTCTAAATATCAATGGCTCAATCAAGCTTTCACTAATAAATAAAATAAATAAAAGATTGTCCTGGACAGGATTCGAACCCGCTGTGCCAGGATTGTGAGACCCACTGATATATTTATTTGTTAATAATATTTTAATGATTACAATTCATTAATATTTGAGGATACAGCCATATTTGATTTCAAATTTGAGCTTTATGTCACTTCTTCTATGTCGGTTCAACGTGTGCCTAAAGAACCTCTGATAATACCGTACAGATCTCTTTGGTTACAGCCTATCGCATTATCACGTGCCACACACTCCTCCGACGAATGTATTGTTCTTGTCCTGATCTTGACCGGTACAGAATTTGATGTTGCCGCGTCATAAAAGTGTGTGGTCGTTATCTTCTCGAGACTTTGGGAATCCCGATGGGACCTCGAGTCCAACGACCTCTGGTTTTGAGTATCCAAGGCTTTCTGCTTCATTTGAAGGATATATCTGATCCGTCTTCCTTATAAGCCACTTTTGTAAAAAATGTCTTGAAGAAATATGCAAAAAATACCATCTTCTTTAATTCTAGCAGGTGTATTAAGATGACCAAAACTTTCACTGGAGTCGCTTCACGTGTTAAGTGGTAGCTTATTTATGTAAATATAAGCACCTAGATAACTAAATAAATTGATTATTGATCAATCATCATTTATTGATTTTATTCAATTGAAATTACAAATAACAAAAAAAGAAAGAAACAATTTTTAGTTTAAATATTTTATTTGATTGTGGTTTTTTTTAACGTAAATTTTAATTTAAATTTTAAACAATTCATGAGAGGGAATATAATAAATTTTCGTAGGTTAGGCTCTCGTTAGTGTAGAGGGAATTAAATGAGATAACTAGCTAGTCCTTGTGGTGTAATGGCTTAACACACCGGCCCGGATAGCAGGAGATCCAGGTTCGATTCCTGGCTGGGACAGATAGACTTTTTTATTCTATTCCCTCTCACGAATTGTTTAAACAATTTTTAGTTCTCTCTGAAGAACTCCTTTCCCAGCTTTGATTTTATTTAAAATCATTTCATAATATACAACTTTGTATGCATGTATCTGATCATTCTGAAAAAGTAGAGCACTTCCCCCTCCATGAACCAAAAAAACCAAACAATTTTCTGTTTATTCCTTCTCTAGAATTATTTTACGTCCTTATTTCTTTACATAACTGCCATTATTTCATAATTTCCAATAAGAGCTGAATAAAATAAATTCCTTATTTCTGATTATGCCCCTTCCTGCTTGTACTTCAGCCAAAAGCTATATATATATATATATATATTGAGGGTTTCTATACTAACAAAGGCTATTTCGCTGTGACCGGTAGAACACCTAAAGAGTTAATGGTACACTCATATATTCCCGCCCGTCCCTTTATTCCCACAACTAGAGGAAATACGTATTAAATAGGTTCAAGAGACTCCGGAGCTTGCTTACGAAAACTGGGATTACGAACGAAGCGTAGGGTAAATGAAGCCAATATCCACGAGACGTCCTAGCTCCACGTGATTGGGGACAGAGAAGGACGCCTAAGGAGCTGGATGTCCGTGTAGATCTGACCTAGTTTTCAGGACTTTCAAAAGAAATAACCGAAACCGGCTCTCTCTCTCTTTCTATTTCTGATCCAGGACTATTGCTGTTTCTATTTTCCTTCCTACAACTCCAAGTAGTACCAATATTAGAGTTTCACAACTCGTAACAAGTTATTTACAAAGTTTCTTCAAATATTACAATTATTAAATGTTTAAAATGTAATTTAATAATATAATTTTTTTTTTGGTATTTAATCTGACGTTAATTATAACAATTTTTAGTGCAAGGGAACAGAATTAAAAATGTCTGCCTCGGAGCCTAGACTCTCTACACTAGTGCGGGGAATTTAATAACGTATCAGACTGGTCCCGGTAGCATAATAAGTAAATGCACCGNTATAAAAGATCAACCGCCAATATGCCTTAAATATAGCTCTCAAATGAGCGTTCAACATTTCATCGAGGAATGCCCATATACACTAATCTATTTACATGCAAAAACCTCCCAAGACAACTGTCGGCATCCCTGGCAAACCATGAATCCAATGTAGGCAGGCATTTTATGGGCATTTTAAGAGAAACAGGCATATATGAAAAAATTTAATTAACTTAACAGTCAGGGCGTAATAACAATGATGTTGATCGCCCTATAACTTGATCCTAATCCTAATCCTTTATATAAAAGATAGAGAAAAATCATAAAATATTCTTGGATTTTAGAGCAATCTTAAAAAAAAAATTAAAATTTTTTTAATTGTACAGACTTCTAATTATGATGTACCATTTTTTGCTAGTATGTGTTGAAAAAATGATCAATTGTAGCAGAGTATGACGCAATACTCTGCTACATAAACATTCAAATCCGTTTGAAAAGTTTAAACATTCAATATTTATCGCTATCCTCAGTTAGGATAAACATTATGAGATATTTTTCAAATTCTGTAAAATGTCGTACTAATAATATTATATAAAATACAATATTTTATTAGAGAATTGTCAATTAGGGTGAATATCTGACGGTTTTGGGAAAACGGAATTCTGCATAACTAAAAATATTTATATCAAATGTTTGAAACAATAGCAGCAGTACTAACTCACATCTCAGTTATGAGGATCCTACACTTTGAAGGAATTTTTACTTTTATGACATTTCAAGGTTTGTGAGAATAGAATAGAAAGCTAATCAAGGGGCAATATTAAAAACTTGATTTTGGAAATTCGGTATTTTAGACGGATTGATCAAAATATTTCTCTAATTGAATCCAGATCACCAATGCTTTAGATAGATCTGTAAAAAAAAAAAAATTTATTCAATTAAGCGTCTAAATTAAAGTATAATGCAATGTAAATATGTTGCTTATCTGAATGTTATTATATATTTATTACATAATTATTTTTAATATTTTTATTAGGATATTTAATTAAGAGAATTTGTTGGGGCACGGAAGTAAGATGTGGGAGAAAAAAAAAACATTTATGAAAAAACTGGAATATTTGTATCTCAGGGCTATTGTTTTAGATTACAGTTTTCCATCTTTACAGCTAATGATTAACAGAAGTGACTTAACAGTTACTCCATCTGACACTATCAATACTCTGTCTATTTTCCAACTTCGCACCCCTGGAATAGCTTTCTATTCTATTCTCGTGAACGAGAAATTCCACAAAAATGACAATTCCCTCAAAGTGTAGGGTCCTCATAACTGAGATGTGAGTCAGTGTTGCTGCTATTGTGTCTCAAATGTTTGACATAAATATTTCCCAGTAGCGTGCGACTTCCAAATCTCCTCGACTCTATGCAAATGTGAGGGGAGTTATGCAGAATTCCGTCACGGCTGCCCGAGAGTACGGCGAAGGCTGGTGGATTTCATAACTCCGAAGAATTAATTAAGACTCTCGTTAAGAATCTTAATCTTTAAAATGTTTTTTTTTTTCTCTTCATTTTACGAAAGTACCTGTTGATAAAAATACTGTGCCGACAATATCCTATAAATCAAGTGGAATAAGGGGTAAAACAATTTAGTATATTTCCCATTTTTATCTGCTAGAGAAGAAGGGAGGAATTAAAATCATAAAATTCGGATTAAAAAAATTTCTTTAGAGGTCTGAAAGAACAATGTTCCCTGAAATGCTCTCTAGTAGTACCAATTACCAATATGATTGTTGAAGTCAGCCTATTGTACTTGATGTCTTATATTCAATTGAAGTTGATTGAATTCTACATTTAAGATTATTTCTTATTTTAGCAATGAACGTAAATATATCCTAATGGAGAGTTTTCGACCGTGGAGAATGTTGGTGTTCGATCAAGGCTGTTCCTTGTTGTTGTTCCGACCTTGACCGTACCACGAAAATTCTCTGTAAATGTATTCTGTTTAACAAGTTGGTTGAATCAGTTGGTGTGTAATACATTTACGCAAGTAATGAGACACTTCGTTATCTTGATGTCAGACGGCCTGGACAAGCCGTACGTTTCGTGATGGCCCAGAAAATTAATGATCCAGATATTTTTCCGGGTTATTAACATTTCCTGCACAATACAGAGTTTTACAGCGATTAAAAAAGATTCTACGGTCCGGTGGTTAGCGTGGGCAATTTGAGGTTTTCACTGGAGGAACGTTGGCTAATATCGTTCGATATGAGTAGATTTTATGAAGTCCACATTGTTTTCTTGCAGAAATAAACTCCATACTCGTATGATCAACTCGGAAGGTCTGTGATTTACTGTAGAGGATTAGGATTCAGTACTTTCGAGATGAAGTAGAGCTTCAAAATTCAGATCCATTTCAGATTCATCTTATTATTCGCCTTCACTCGGGAATAAACTTTCTCCGCTTTTAATGTAGCTTAGCTGGTTTTTGAAAGCACTGCTTCTATCATCAGAGTATCCTAGTCATCAGCAGAGACACTGGAAACTTTGAGTCCATGCAAAAAAAAATCGCCCTGAAGATTCACATCTTACTGACATAGTGCCCTTGTAAAGCAGTAAGACCAAGTGAAATAGTGAAGTAGACGTTTAGTCTTTCATAAATTCAGAAAAATTTTTTTAAAGGAAAGTTTTGCAAAAAATCGTCAAAACATGAAATGAGTATATCAAATAAATCTAAGTCGACAATTTATCATTATACTCGGAAAAAATATCATGGTTCAACTATACTTGAAATTTATATGTCTTATATACATCCTTTAAAAGAAATGAATTAAGAAGGCATTCTTGTAAATTTATGGAATCTGTATTCAGATCAAGTTTGTTTTTTATTTATTTGACGATATATGAAACAAATTAAAGTCCCAGTGAATGAATTATATAATTATTTTACACTTTGTTTATCCATAAAATATTGGGTCATCTATTATTTCATCTATCCACACCTTATATATCTTGCCTAAAACAAAAAAAAATTTTTGTCCATTAGAATCAAATGAAGCCTAAATTGTTTGGTCAAAGAGATTAATTGAACAAAATAGATGAACACTTATTTATCGCATTAAATACAAAAAACATTTTTCGAAATAAACTGAAGGCTTCCATCAACGATTGCTAAGGCTTGTAGCTGTGATTCTTGAACGATTCGCTAATCCATGATCTTATTGCTGCGTTTTTTATTTTTTCATAAAATTTATGCTCATAATTTCGTTTTAAATTTATTATGAGATTGCAGAGATAATTTACAGAGCCACAAATATATGTTTCGGCAAATATTTAGTTCAATAGGACGTCATTTTAACAATATTTTGCAGTGTAAATCAAGAGTGTTTGGAAAATATATGTTTAAGCTTAGTTCCTGTGAATAGTGAGTAGTTAGGTGTATTCATAGTACGCCAAAAAATAAAAGATTTCACGCTGAGATTGATACTAACATCAGATATTATATTTTTCCATGTAGTACTTATTATACCTTTGTTTTTTCGATACCGATATGTTCCAATTTGAGAATTCAAAGCCACGCACAATTCATTTATTGGTGAAAGCCGATCGCTTTGGAGACTAGGTCAGCTCAGTCTATCTCTTACAGCCTCACTGCGAGATTCCTGTTCTCTGAGGATGCGATAATTTGTCTAGAAAGCGCCCAGCTTCCTCCAGAAAATAAATTGAACGTAACATATACTTTTCAACTTAGAAATATTAAATCATAATCCAAACTTCGCCCTAGTTTACCCCCTCCAAAAAAAAAAAAAAAAAAAAACCAGTGCACGTTTTTTGTTTTTCATATTTAGTTACATTAATTATTTAATCATTATAATAAAAAATAACCGAAAATGTAAAAATGACCTCTGAGCTTGCTTTAGACTGTTTAGAACAGTATTATATATCTATACAATATATATAAACTATTTATTCTATTTTATCTGCTTTATATATAAAAGACACACTTTATACACTCAAACACACACACTTTTTTACTCACAAATATTGTTACCCCAAACACTGATATCCTTCTATAATATTCTGTGTAAATTCTTTGTTAACTGTTTATACATGATAGAGTACTCTTTGATATGACATGTTAAGAGAGCAGACTGCCATACATGGTCAGCTTCCCTAAATTGCAGGATTTCACACAGTTCTAATTGCGGTGTCCTATTCCGTTTCGTGACAAATACTTCTCCGTCACGTGTAAAACGAGTTCTTTCAGCCATTTTTGCTCAATACGCTATTGTATAAGAATTCTGATGAAGCCACCAGTAGATCTGTGACTGAAAAATCATACACAAACACACACATATGCCAACTGACAGGTGATTCACCGTTATTTGTGTTGTCGTACTGCACCAACTAATGCGTTACTAACAGTCATTTGTGAAGAGCTAAAACCTCACTCTGTATAAGCAAATTACTTTAGAAGTATGTTCTATACAACACTCTTTTAGCTTGGAGCGCAGTTCTAGAGTGTTTTAAATACAATTACCATTATATATTCTATAAATAGTCTGAACAAAAATGGGAGAGACATTTACATTATTTTCTATGAAAAGAAGTTTTATTGTTATTTCTTATTTTTCTCAACCTAATCAACAATACTTCAAATGCAGATTTATTAAGGTATAAGTGAGGTCTGATGAATTTCAGGATTGTTAAATTATTCGGCCTTGCTCTTTAGTTATTTAAAGTATCGGCGCTTTTAAATAGATTCTTAATTCTAACATCCATTTGTCACTTTATTGTCTCCAAATGTGTATTTAAACGAAGAAGTTAGATACTGTAAGGAAATCGAGCCATTCATGTTAATATCAAGACCTGACAGAGATGATAAAACATGTTCCGTTCAAATAAATAAATATATATACATATATATATATTCAATTATTTATGTANCCATGCAACTTTAAAAACACTTATATATTTAAAAATTTGACTGTAAGCTCTATAGCGTCCGCTTTTTCAATATGAAAAAACAAATGCGGTGTATAACCAAATTTTCGGAAACCGTTAGATATTTTTGTTCTTGGTTCAAATCGATCAATTGAGAGTAGCGGTTTTGGGAAAAATCAAACTGAATAATTTCCAATATATTCGTTGTTATGTGTTATAAAAAAAAATTTCGAACGGAGTAAGTGTAAAATTTGTTTTCTGAAATTTATAGTGTGTAAAATTTCTACCAAAAAATCATATACGCATAAAGATATTTGTGTATGTAACTATCAATTTTTACACTTTTATTTGCATTGTAATCTCCAGTTTATGAGGCCGAATTTGTTGATTATTTGTTTATACTTTTAAGGCACTCAACTAAGGTTGGTCATCAACGCCTACGTTTTATCCAGCAGTTAGGGTCGGAGAAAAAAATCGAAAAAATTAAAAACTATCATTAGAGAAATCCCAATTTTTTTAAAAATCCAGCTGACATAATATTTTTTTTTTTGAGTGTTAGCCTTCCATTCAACCACTTAGGGTCATGGAGAGGAAGGGGCTATCTACAGGTTGCCACCCTATTTTAAACACCCATGGCTCAGGACAAGCTTCTATATTATAAACAAAAGATTGACCTGGGCGGGATTTGAACCCGCGGCGTCAGGATTGCGAGACCCGTACGGATCCCCTGAGCTAGCCTGGCGCCCCTGACATAATATTTAATTTACAGTAATGAAACACAATAGAGGTACATCTTTATTGTGTTTCTTATACATAGGGATAAGACCAGCCAACATCTTGCTGCCCAATATTAATTCGGGGTTTTCTGAAGATGTCTATCGGCGAATGTCTTATTCCTTATGTTAATAGCAGGGCATGTGCCTGGATGGTCTTCACCCATTCCGTACACAAGTAAGATCATTTACCTATTCAACTTTCCTGTGTTTTCCCATCTAACTTGTCTATGTTTTTTTTATTGGTCCTCCACTGCGTTCTTAAAATTTCGGAAGGATTGGTTGCGGCAATTCTGATCCTCATTTAGCAGGACTAACGCTTTTTCATTCCCAGCAATTTTGAAATGATTTGGAATCTACTATAGGGATAAATTGTCGTAGAGAAAAAATTTATGAATACAATTTAAACGAACCATATTTCAATAAGTATCTTTCTAAAGTTATATCAATTTTTCTGTCCCGTTACAATGATACTAACCAGAAAATTTCGATTATTTTTTAAAAAACTTAATGAAAGACATACGTTTTCTTATGAAAAATGTTCCAAAAAATATCCTAAAACCTCTTGCATAATATTACAGAACACTCTAATTTCCTGATTGCAAATAATTACTAATCATAATATAATATCTACTTTAGATACGACAATGAGTGATTAAAAGGTGCTGCAAAACTACTATCTTTGTAGGAGTTTGATTGAGATTGGCACTTAAATTCAACCGGTGAGTGTAGAATGTCTGCCAAAAGTAAATCAATTAATTTCAGATTTTTTCTTTTTTATAGTATAAAACAAACAATTCATCATTAAAGTTACGCTGACTACATAATCTCATTTTTAAATGACATCGAGACACTCAAAATGAAGTACTTTTAAAATTAATTTTGCCGCTATATCAAAAGTTATTGCATTCTAATCCATTATAGCATCAGCTTCTTCAGTATTTAAAAAATAAAATAAAATATTTGGATTTGAGATAAGTACAGTTGATCTTATTGATATTTTTTGTATACTTTTGGTGCATTCGATCGTAGCTCATTATACCAGATCGAGTATAATACACGTTCTTTCTAAGCACACGACTGTTCTTCAGGCAGTTAAAGATATTTGAGCTCCAAGTATATACGTGATATATCACGTTTATATACCTGTCTATATGCTTGAGAGAGTTAGAGAGAGAGAGAGAGAGAGGGAGGGAGGGAGAGAGAGAGAAGATTGAGTTTAATAAAGGCCCTTAAAGTAAACACTAACCGAAGGTCAAGCAGTAGTAGCAGCTCTTCTGAATGTGACAATAGGAGCCATTGTTTTGCCATCTCCTGGACTATTTCAAGTTCGAGGACTACAATACTCGGAATGACTAGATAACATCGCTTCAGGAACATTTGCACAAATTACGTCCCCTACGACGCGCGACAAGGAATCTGTTAATGAGCGTTTATAGTCGCCGACATATTTCTCTGGAAATGAACGATTCTATTTAATAGAGTGAACAGTGTGAATCAATCATCTTTACCTCATTCAATCATTTTACCTCGACACCATGTAATGTGTCCTCTGAGAAATATGTTCTTCTTAATTATAAACAATAAATAATTTAACCAAATTTAACTTAAATTGATACGAAAAGCGTGTTTACGCCGTGAGAATTCAATCTTTCTTGGCCAATCCTTCCAAATAATGTACACTAGTACAATATCCAGATTATAATTATTTCTTCTGTACGGATGTATGCAGCAACACGTGTACGCTGCAAGCAATTGCATTTCAGAACCAGTGCATTCAATGGTGGTCATTGACGATGGTAGCTGAATCCAAAGTGCTCTGTTTTGGACTACAGTAAACACAGAAACCTTGTGGTTTCTCAAATTTTATTCTCTGCTGTTTTTACAACCAAGAATACTCATTACTAATGAATGTTAAATGTAGATGTTTTGATTCTTATGATTTTATATTGTAGCATTCTGCCATTAAACATATAACATTTCAGACCTCCAAAGCACCTTCACTAATCACTGTGTTATCTACATCTTCTTAAGTGCTTTCCTGAAACCCTTTGGTTGGACAATAAACGGGTTTTTATTTTCAAGATATCTTTCAGAGAGAATTCCTTCTTCTGTACTAACTGAATCTCTGACCTCATGAGATCAATGTCAGTCAAAAACCCATTTCAGCTTAGGTGATATGTTTCTGGATAATCTATCATAATGTCCATGCAACTTTAAAAACACTTTTTAAAAGAGATAAATAATCGTAATTGAGTTCTTAATTAATTGCAAACCTCGGTGTATATTAAATTTATCAACTTAGATTTTATAGTTGAAATAACAAAAAATAAACACTCCTAATATAACCCGAGAGGTATTTTTCATGACGCAAATATACTGCCATCTCTGATACCGAAGTCTTTGTAGCCAGAAAACATTTTTTTTTTTTTTTACCTTTCTGAAACGTGAGTGTCTTCAAATTAAATACATACTCTAAATATGCTTCGATAGTCAATATGTCTGGGGATTGCGGTCTATTCGATTCCAAGACTATCTATTATAAAAGTGTTGCTAGTTGTCCCGGGGAAGAAAATCGCCATTTGAAAACAGTTAAGAGGAAATGGTCGGCTTTCAAATGGCTGAAGTAATGACAATCAGTTTCTATTAAGGCAGACGTTTTGAGCTGAATTTCAGGGCATCTTCAGGGGCGAAATGAAGGAAGGAGAGAGCTATGTGTGTGTCTGCAGAAACTGACCCATGACAGTTATATATAGCGCATTGAAACTCTCTCTTTTCTCCATTTCAGCCCTGAAGCCGGCCACAAATTCAGTTCAAAACGTATTGCCTCAAAAAAGTGATTATCATAAAAGGCTATTTCTGAAAGTGATTGACAAAAATCTCAAATGTGTCTTTATTATTATTCTTTTTTATTGAGAAAACCACGAGATATTATTATCCGTCATTGACGGCTAAATAACTTTTATAGTGCTATTTGACAAAAGAAAATATATCCATCAGCAACAAGCAACTCACTCACGGCATCAGCCAAAAATTAAAAAAATTGTTCAAAAGGAAAGTTTATATTTTAAAAAATGTGATTTTCATTCATGAAAATGTGATCTTTGGGACACGGCATCCCGTCTCGTCTTCATGATAGCCCTGGAGATAGCTTACAATGCCAGCCGAAATCTTGGCAGATAATTTTTTTAAAAAATACACATTTTTTAAAATTTGTAAGTGTTTTAATCTACCTCGACCGAACCCCCACTCCCAAAAAAAAAATCTTTTCAAATCGAGTACCTTAATTGATCAGTTAAAATATGAACGAAAACTTTTAGAGAAAAATGAAAATACTTGTGATGAATAAGATAAATTATTTCAGTATCTGTTGACTCTTGTGTGATTTTCCCCTCTAAAATAAATAAATTAAAAAGAAAGAAAGTGAAAATTTGATTTGATTAAAAACAATATTATTTTTGTGGGAGATAGCGATGGTAATTTAATAAGAAACATATTTTTTAAAATATGATCTTGGTGAACAATCTCATACGACTCATTTATCTAGTTCTTTGACTGTATAGAATTTCCATTTAATTTCGACTCGATATCAGAGCTTCTTTTGTTCTTCCGACGAGCACACCAATGACTAGATTATTGTATTCGACTGTAGTACATTTTTGACATAGATAAGGCCATACATGATATTTAGGAAAGTAACTTAGTGAAGCACCCTCCCAACAGCCCACCCGTCACATCAGGTTTTCCTCCACACAATGTGTCACTTCCACGTTTCACACGGATCCTCGAATCACTACTGATTTTTTTAATCATCGAGTAACTACACAGTTATTATATTGAAGGTTGTAATGGCTTCCTTACATATTACTCCTCACTCTTCAGATGTGCTTTGTGTTGTGTTTCCCTTGACTTCTTCTACTCCTTTTTTAACCACAATTGAAGTTTAATTCATTTCCTGTTTTGAAATGAAATTAGCTTACTCTTTGAAAGTGTAATATTTTGTTAGTATAAAAATCTCTATAAATTTGATTCGAGTAACTAAAATATTTAATAATAAAGATTAATAGAAGGAAGTGAACATGTCTTTTTGTTTCATTGAAATTATTTTGGTTTCATTTTGAGCACGATTTTATTTTGATTTGAAACCACTGTAAGAAGCTACCCAACTGGTCATAAGTACAATGTAACTCTTGTAAAACACTAATAAATTATCAATTAACCTATATAAACTAACTTCATATTAGAGTAAAAGGTAAAAAATATTATTAAAACCTCTTATTCATTCACCATAATGCAAAATATTTAACTTTTCTCATCAGTATATTCAATTTTATTTAGCTAGAATTTATAGAAAATTAGTGACTAAATAGAGTGCATGAAATTTGTTTTCATGGATAGGTTTCATGCAGGAGTTTTCAATGTGGTATTGATTTAAAGAAACCAATAAGATTAATTTATTCTGCTTACCTTTGATAAGGTAAGGACGCCCCTGTCTAATTGATCGTGCGTAGGCAACTAGCATACACACAACTATAGTTGAAGGCCAATCTAGGATAATGATAGCTGTACATCTCTTTTATCAATATTTTATCGATGTGCATATACAGAACAATTTTTTTTACACGAGGATTCTCACAATTAGTATGTTAATGTCAATTATCATATTGGCTTGAACGGTTTATAAACATACTTTAGCTCTCTTATCTCTTCCTGTTCTATGTAAAAACTAGCTAGCCTGTGCGGCAGAATTAATTTATTTTGGTTGATTACCCCGCACTTTACGAAGATAAATTATTTTTTATTTATTTACTTTTTTTAAAGAGCGAAAATCACCTACATAGCTCCAAAATAAGCTCCAGGCATACAAATTAAAGTATATGCCGCTTCCGATTGTTTTAATTTTAATTAAAACAAAATTTATTATTTATTATTAATNCACACACACACACACACACACACACACACACACACACACACACACACACACACACACACACACACACACACACACACACACACACACACACACACACACACACACACACACACACACACACACACACACACACACACACACACACACACACACACACACACACACACACACACACACACACACACACACACACACACACACACACACACACAATGCTTTAATTTTTGTAGGCCTTTGTAAAAATTTTAAATTTCGTTTCCTCTATAGTGGTTATTACTAATAAACTAAATTTCATCTAAACCTGATGCAAAATAATAAGAAGTGAGTATTAGTAATAAAATACCAACTAATCTAATGTATCTCGTACATTTCAGATAAAAAGCAATAGTTGAAAAATCTTAAAAAACAAAATAACATATTGATAGATCAAAATTTAAAATCTTAATATCTGCCTTAGATAAAAAAAAAACTCATTTTATGGTTTATAGTTTACATGAACACTAATCATAAGTAAGAATTGGGGGTTTTCATATACACAATATTAGAAAGCAATGATTTTAAATAAATGATGGAAAAAGTAATTTTTTACAATTTAACTATAATTTTGGAAAGTTTGAATAATCTCTTATTGTGAGCTGTAACTTCCACTGTTAATCCAAACTTTATCTTCCAGTTAGAATTACCCTACAAATATGTCCGTGATTCCAAAATTAAATTGTTAACCAGTTTCACACACGTTATTCATATGTTATCAAAATTAGGAAAAACCAAACGCGCTCGGCCCGCTTTATCAGCTGTATATATGTATATATATATTTATTTATTTATTTATTTAGAAATTCGAAAAAATAAAAATACGGTTTCTCCTTCTTTTGGGGTTTTGTGTGTTTATGCGTATATAAATAAATAAATTATTATATAAATATTCATTTATTTTTTCGAATTTAGAGTTCGTGAAGATCTGCATGATTTCCAAAAAAACTTCATGCTACCAAAGTTATTATCATGATTACCTTGAGAAAATTCTCTAAAAACATCAAATTTCTTACAAAAACTGAGAGAAAAAATAAAAATTATTAATATACTCTCTGTGACGCAGTCTTTAATAGTCTACTAGATGTCTAACTCGGACTAGAGCACGACTTATCAGATGCAAAACGTAATAATCTGAGCTTTTACGATTCTGTAATTAATGAACTCAAATTAAAGAGATCCAAAAAATAAATGGACCGAACTAAATTTTTTCCTTAAAATATTTTTTTAAAGTATAAGTTAAGATGAAACTATATGATGTAGAAAAATATATATATAAAAAGGAATAAATGGCGAAAAAAAATTACTTCATCAACCACAAGTAGAATGATCTCACGTCGGAGCCGCAAAGTCTTCATCAGTACATGAACTTCGGTTTGTGATAAGTCAAGCGCTTATAAATAAATGATTCAGACGAGGTAAAACCAGAGGAAACAATTCCATCCTCTTCACACAACAACCAAGCAGGAAAAGTTATGTGAAATGTAACCTGAAAAGGATAGGATAGTAACCTGAAATGTTAACTAAATTATTAATAACGAAAAGAATACTTTATAATAGCCAATCGAGTAATTGGTAATGATATTCTGATTTTGTCAAAGTTTTGATAACTCTAACAGATTAATATTTTCGGTTGTAGTATTTATACTAGAGAATGTATTCTTATGAATAAATATACCTGTTAAACTTTTTGTTGACAGTCTGCCTTACCACCTACGCCTCTTCGCCTGGAGACCTTTTGGATTTCGTCACAAATATATTTATTAACATTTACAATGTACTGCAAAACATATATTGAAGTAAATGAATGGTATGCTACGAAATGAAATATTTGATATTAGTTTAAAGCCTAGTATTTTAAATTAGCCAATGAATATAAAAAGTTAAGTGGGGAACACAGAGTAACTTGTTTTGCCAAGAAATCTGTATAATTTCATGAAATATTATATCGCCCTGAATTCATAAAATAGTTGTGTAGCCGAAAACCATCGAGATATTGAGAGATTGGTATAATCATCCTCAAAAAATTAGCTTGAATAATTTCGGGTAAAGATAAAAATATATATAATTTTTTAAGATTGCTGATTTAAAAGTATTGTAATTAATCTCAAAACGTCATCAGTATCGCATAATAAAAATCAGTTTAATAAAATAGAGAAAAAATAAATAGGTTTTCAGTAATATGCAAAACAATGAGGTATTTATATGCATATATCTCTGAAATAGCTCAGAATATGAATAATACATGATACAATTAGACATATATTTCACTTCATAAAAAAAAAAAAAAAAAAAAAAAGAAAAACAGGCGTTTTTAGTTAATATATAGAATACATATTCATCTATCATATTCGAAATTTTTTGTCACAACACTAAAAGTTAGGAAATGAAGTAACTGGCTTTCATTATCCATCTCCACGAAACTCTTTTTCTTTATTTAGCGAACCCAACAAATTTAATCGCATAGCTCCGAACTTGTTATTCGGTTTTAAAATATAGCGGTCCCTCCTAGCCCTAAAGTTACATTCTAAAATACAAATTAAATTCACTTCACCTTTAAGTGCCTATGTGGGATTTAAAAATAACACACAGGTTGTCAAATTTATGATTGTCGAATAACTTAAATACACAAAACAACTAAATACTGGTTCAGCTGTTTGATTTGTACGGATCTAGGAAACCTATTTTTGTGTGTAAGTTTGGGCACCGTAAATAACAGAGAAAATAAAACTACGAGAAATGAGGGAATAGTTGAAAAACAAAATATCGAGTAAATGAAAAGTGAAGTTAAAATCGTTTTTCTCTGAAGAAAGTAAAGATTTATACTCATTGATGAAGAAAAAATGGTGAAAAAAGAAACATTTGTGAAAGGAATCGATTCTGGGTTCGATTCCCGGCTGAGGTAGAAAGATTTTTTTTCTAGCTCCCTGTAAGATTCAAATTAATAAGTGAAATGAATTTCCCTCGTCTAACTTACTTCATCTGCGGATAGTGATGTCCAAAATGGAAACAGGAGAATGTTGAATGAGGAACATGGGAGAGCTTTTCTGAAGTGGACCAATTGAAACAGCCCCTTTTTGATAACATGAACATGATCGGAAGCACGAAAGAATGAGAAATCGATTGAACATATGAGAGGAGTTTACGAGCAGTTATCAGTTGACCAGGTTAATAAATCCTACCCTGAGCCACTAAGCACTAGCCGCATTTTAAAATATTGGTGCCAAGATGACCTCATAAATCTGGAATTTCTATTTAAAATATATAAAAGAAGTGAGTNTATTTAAAATATATAAAAAATATTAAAAAGCAAAATAGAATTAAAAAATAGATAATAAAATCAAAGTTAGAGAGTAGAGAGTACTTAAAAAATATAGATTTTTAGCTGGTCAGCCAGGGCTCATAAATCTTGTTACTGATTCAATTTACAGTTGTAAGTAACAGAAATTTTATATAACAACGAAGCAGAAGTTACTTCAGAAAGGGGTTTAAGCAAAAGAATTTATTTTCCTAGCTCTTGATCAGTCAAGGTTTATGTGTTTCCTTTGAGATTCTAATAATATTTGAATGACCATACTGTGTATTAAAATTACAATTAAGAAAAAAATATTTAACAGTTAGACTTAGGGATATTTTTTTTTCTCTAATTATATATTAATTTTTATTCATTTTATTAAAAGTTGAATGATGGGCACAAATAATAGAAATAAGTTATTTCATTTGTTTAATGCTTGAAGTTTATTGAACTATTTAGTTCTTACAAAATGCGTATTCTAATATAAGGTAATAAATAAACAATTAATTTCCATAGAAACAGAGAAAATAAAACTTTTTTTTCTAGTGAAAAATTGTGTTAGTACAGTATATATATGGATTCTAAATTTTTAAAAGTCCCATTTTCATTGAATATAGTTTTTAAAATTTTAATCAACGTGCTGATAAGATAAAGCCGTGGTATATAATACATACTGGCATTGAAAGTACATTTGCGACGAGAGACGTTAATTTTGGAAATTTGATGAAAACCTTCTAAAAGATGTCATCACAACCCGTTTTAATAAATTCCACTCTGCCCTTTCCATGCATCCCAATCCTTTAGCCCAAACTCTATCCAGTATTACCCATCCTAATAATCCACCACGCCGCCTGAATAGGAAATGACCACGTGACCCCTCTTATTGCCAACACTCCATATTAACAATTTAAAACGAAAAAAACAAAACAAACAATTATAAATATTGTAAATAGTGACTTAGGAGTACTGCCATTGGGCTGCTTCTCCATCAAGTGAATTACACGGTAATTTAAATATTTATGTATTACAGTTCTTTTTTTTTTATTGTTGTATATTTTTTTGTATATTATTATTTTATTTGTTGTACATTGCAAGATGCACGCTGTGCAGGATATAATTCATAAATAAAGTGTTAAAAAAACTTTTAATTAAAAAATTTAAATAGAATTCCATGTTCGGTGAAGAACGGCAGAGGAGTGGTTGAGAGAGAGATATCGAGACACGGGAGAGCGTTATTAAGAGCTCTCCGAACCGGATTCGCAGATCGCGTCAGATGAGGGGGTGATTTGTCGAAAGGATGATTACTGGATAGCTCCTAGCTAGGAACACAGCTGTTCTTCTGTATTGTTTTCGCCGCCGGAGGAATCCAACTCTCTGGGCATCTTTTTCTTTCAGATACACTTTATATATTAATATATGTGTCCTCTGACTCGAACAGGCAATCGAAAACTATCAAACTATATTATAATTGCGCCGAAAGTTAACTTCTTTATGGTTTAAACATATCTTTTAACTGAAAAATGGAGCCAAAAATGTCATTAAATTGAAGTATTGAAATATATAGACTTTATTTATTTCTGTGCCTATTGCATTATATAAATATATTCACATGTGTTTATTTATCACGTGTATTTATGTTAGCGTGTGGGACTTTGGTTTGGTCCTGGTACAAATCCTGGACATCCCTCTTCTACTAGCTGAACTATTCCCTCTTCTACTTCGCTGTAGTGGCAGTGCTACTATATTGAGTAACATTCTTCATCTATAGACATGATGATCCCGAGTGAGGACTAGTGTCGTGCTGGTGTTGTCGTGATCATGGAATAGGGCGACAGTCCTCGGGTTTCGCAGTCTGCTAATGAGAGCCCATCAAAGGTAGTGAACCCCTACAGAATATCACGGACTTTCAAGAGTAGTGGTCAGATGCAGGAAATGGTTGAAAGCAATTAAAAAAATATATATATATATATATTTTTTTGTGGTCTTTAATCCCAAGTAAATTTTACTAATTTTTAGTGCAAGGGAACATAATGAAAAATCTAACTGTCCCAGCCCAGGATTCGAACTTGGATTTCCTTATATCCGGGCCGGTGTATTTTCCATTTATGCTACCGATACAAGTCTGATAAGTTATTAAATTCCCCGCACTAGTGTCGAGGGACACTTAGATTTTTTATTCAGTTCCCTTGCACTAAAAGTTGTTAAAATTTACGTGGGTTTAAATACCACAAAAAATTAAAATTAAAATTTAAAAATAAATTACAAAAGTCATTAAAACAGCTTGACATTGTCAGCTCCTCCGAGCAAAAGACGATATATTCGTCTGCCTCGAAAGTTAGACTCTGTTTAAAGCTGTTTAAATGACTCTTGTTATTTATTTTTAAATTTTAATTTTAAAATTGTTTTATGGTATTTAATACCACGTAAATTTTAACAATTTTTAGTGCAAGGGAACAGAATAAAAAATCTAACTGTCCCTCGACACTAGACTCTCAACACTAGTGCGGGGAATTTAATAACTTATCAGACTTGTCTCGGTAGCAGAAATGGAAAATGCACCGGCCCGGATCGCAGGAGATCCAGGTTCAAGTCCTGGCTGTGAAAGTTAGATATTTTATTCTGTTCCCTTGCACTAAAAATTGAAAAAAAGAAATTGTTTTTGTTGCCATCCCTTTAGATGGTCAGCCCAATTTTTTTTCTCGAAAAAAAAAATAGTTGTGTCATATTTTTTTTTGGTTGAACAAGAAGAAAAAGAGTTTTAGTCTAGAGTTCAGATTCAAGTTTGAAGTCATCTAAATAATGGTAGAACTGCATGCTTTATAGTAAAAGGTCATGCCGACCTAAACAATTAGCTTGAATTTTTAAGGTTAAATTAACACGTCAAGTTGTTTCTTTATTTATATAGTATATAATAGTCCATGCTTTGCATGGACTATTATTATTTTTATTTTAGCGGACTATTATTATTTTTATTTTAGCGTATTCTGTTGATCTTAACTGAAATGTAAAATGAAACAGTTACTCATCTTCTTAGTTATGAAATTTGCACAATTCTATGTAATTCAATTTTGTCGAATACAAATTTCCTCTGATTTTTAGATTAAAAAATCGAGGATATGTTTAATTAAATAGGTCTCATTGTTTAATAAGTTGTAAAAGTGGGAAATTAATAGTTAAAGTCATAATCTAAGGAAATACTTAGGACTTCTTAAAAAGATAAGTTTTAAACCGATTTAATTTCAGAATAATTGATCTTCTAAAATCCTTTATGAGTCATTTATAAGTAATCCATAGTTGCTATGCAGATTCTGTCAAATCAACATAAGAACCATCTATTCTTTATTTGAATCAAAAACAATACTTTCAAAATAGCAACTTAATTTATGAAGAACAACATTTTTCGATTTTAGTAAATCCCCTTGATCATAACCGAAATGAGAAATAAGTAGGAAAGAGAAGGATACTCAATGTCCTCTTCTTCTCAGTTATGACATCCCGTACAAATCTACACAGTTCACATTTGTCTAATCCCAATCACCTCTGTCTTTCAGATGGAAGATCAAGGATATAATTGTATAAGGCTCATTCATATTGAAGCTATTGTAAAAGTGAGAGATTAGTTAAAATCTTATGACACAATGAAATTATTTAGAATTTATAGGAAGATGAGTTTAAAATATAAATAATTTCGGAAAAAGTAGCTGTTCTAATTAAGAGCATGTCATCAGTCATCCATAGTTTCTAACCATTTACCAAATATTAACAATGTGTATATATATTTATTAAACTTTTATCAAGTTTTCTTTTAGAAGATAGTCTTCAGTAACAGGAAGAGAATCGAGTTCTCATCCTATATAAGAGTGAACTATAAAGTCTCTCTTCCTTCGCCACTACGAAAGGCTTCGAATCCGTCAAAGCTGAAGATTTTGAGGACTTCTTCAGGAGCCTAGGTAAAAATTCATAATGGGCGATATCTAACAGTAAACACCGGCATTCGAGGTCGAGGCCAACTTCTTATAGCTACCATGCAAAGCTATGACTATATATAATACATCCCAAAGCACCAATACATTGGTAATCATTCTCTAGGCGAAAGCTGCCGGACAACTCAGACCTTTCTTCTGATCACTCCTTCTTGCTCAAGAATCTCTGGACAGACTTTGCCCAGCGAAGTATCACCGGTATCAACATTAAGAGTCACTTAAGGACTAACTCAGAGGATGGTCTGACTATGTCAAAGTCCATTTAAGTTAAGGCTCGACTTGGGATAGCAGTGGACCATTTTGCTAAGGCAAAGAGATGTCTTAGGCCTAAATATTGTAGAAAACAACCCATCATCCATTAGGTCAACTAGTTCATTAACTAAACTTCTTAAATTTTAAGTTTTAAAATTGCTTTAGCATGAACTATACACCAATGCGGTATTCCCCGATGTCCCTCAATCATTCGATAGGGTTTGTTAATATTGGCTCCTGTTAAAACTGCGACCAAGTGATGCTGTTTCTGGAGGCATATCTTATGGCGCACGCATAGAGCTGTTAGCGGAGGAGCTTTGACGTTTCAACGCTACTACACGAAAATCTTATACCCCTTTGCTTCCTACTTCGGCGATCAATATGATGGGGGAATATCATGCCTATCGCGCCTGACCTGAATCCTACTGAGCACGCGTTGAGCACGCAGAACGACACTTCGGAAGCCATCTCCTGAGAACCAACAACAATTGTACAACTGAGAGAACATCCCATATGGGGCTATGCAGGACCTTTTTAAGTCCATGCTTCGGAGGATAACTGCCTTAACTAGTGCCAAGTGTGGCAACACCCACAAGAGCACTTACATTTTTGTTGAAGTTTTCAACATTTTAAAATGTTCAATAAGGGAGGAGTTATTTAAAGGTTGCGCCATTCTACCCTAGCTTATTATCTTATTAAATGTTTAAATCCAACGTGCTTTTTGCTGTTGAATCTTAAAATTAGCTACTGCTTAAACATTAAAATATTTTAAATAAAATTTGTGTTTAAAAGTTATACTCAAATGATTTTCCTGAATAAACGTGACTAATTTAAATAGATATTTCAATACAATATACTTAGAAAGTATCTGAAATACGAATTTTTTATTAAACTAATTATTTTTAAATTGTTAATTGGAAATTTAGATTTTCTTTCTGTCAAAAATAAATTAATTTAACTTTTCTTATAATTTCGTAATGTATTATGAATATCAATATCAGAAATGTGTATATAATGTGTGCTCTTGTCTTCTAATTAAATATGAAGTTCTTGTCTTCAAGAGACTAGGAGCTATTGTTTAAATTACAAGTGGCCTTTTCAATTAAAATATTTTATTTTTTTTATCACAACCTAGAAGTTATAAATTATTATTTGCTTCTTTTATTGGGAGTTTTCAGATGATTAAAAGTCTTGTCTCCTGAACCGAAGGCCACACGTTCAATACTCAAATGCACATGTTTGTTCTTTATCTTCATATGCATCTGTCTGCAATGAAAAAGAGGATTTATGTTGTGCCCCTGATCATAAGACTCTTTATTGAATGGAAATAAAATCAGCTGGCCAGAAAGATATGCTGACCACACACCTTCTCCAGTGAACCACGGATTGGGTATAAACGCATCCTTAAAAAGTGTTTTGCTCTAGGGCTCTAAAGCTTAGAACGGGATTAGTTTTTTATTTTATATCTATATATAAGGAATATAAATACAGGAAGCTTATCCAACGGAGCTCATCAAGCGCCTTGGATGGTTTTAATATGTTGGTGGCCTCTCCTCACCCTAAGAGATTGCAAGGGATTGAAAATAGATAAAATAAACAAGTTATTTTGTATATTGTTATTAAATGCAATATGATCACACATATCATGAGTGCATAGGTCCTTATGTGTGTTAGAAATAGCATCTGGCGCTATTTTATAGTCATGTAGAAGTAATACATAAAATCAACGTGTTAAATAAAACCTACTCACTTGAATGTGTTAGGACTAATTAATACCTATATATGCTTAAAAGAAAAGGTTCATACGCGCAGTATTTAAATTTTTTTCTAATTTCCTTATTTTAGTATATTTTTAGTAATTATGAATATATAAATTGACTTGTAATGCAAAGAGTTTTGAAATTGGATAAATTTATGAAATTTACTGACAAGTGTTAATATATTTTCCTTCATTTTAAGCAATGTATTTTTTTATTGAAGAAAACAAAGCTAAGTAAAAAGAGAATGATTGAAAACAAAAAATAATAATAGATATCAACGTATAAATTTGTATTTTAAGCACTTCCATATACGGAAACACTAGCGGCTACGATGTATAGTAACAAAGAACAGGTGGGATAGAGAGTGCAGTACACAAACTAGTATCTCCTCACTTCTCACCGACAAAGGGCGAGAGATCCCCGAAAAATTTGCTCCTTGTGATTTCTTTTTGTGTGTGCACTGCACTCTCTATCCCACCTGTTCTTTGTTACTATAAATCTCAGCCGTGAGTATTTCTATGTAAACTTTATGTATATAGTAATGAAGAACAGGTGGGATAGAGAGTGCAGTGCACACTCAAAAATAAATAAATCACAAAGAGAAAATTTTCGGGGATCTCTCGCCCTTCGTCGGTGATAGGCTAGCCCCTCGTTACTCATCACGGACTATATATATTTGTGTTGAATCTACTAGTTATATAAAAAATAAAAATTTAATCCCTACATATTCCTTGGAAAATTCGCTACTATGCAATTGTTTTTTTAATTTTAATTTAAGTATGCATTTCTCTATTATTATTAAGTTTATTTTCATCTTCTCACAGTAAATTTATCCTTTTGTTATTAAAATTGCATTAGTTATAATTTAAATAATGTTTTTATGATTCTTGAAACTTCTGCATGATTTATCTCTTTTGTAATTGTTCAATGCTTTATTTATCATAAGTCAGCGATACTCTTATAAAAATTTTATTATTATATATTCCAAACCGTTGTTAATATAAACAATATACTTATAATGATGAACTATTTAATTAATGGCTCTTAAACAGCTCCATTGAAATCTTATCATCGGCTTATTTTGAAACACGTGTTTATTCGTTTGGAAGAAATGTTAACATGCTCAAGTCTTACCTTCCCCACCTAAAAATAATTAATGTAACTTTGTTTATGCATGTAAGTGAAATAAATAGATTGTTACCAAAACACGTATTTGTCAGTCCACGAGAGTGGAATATTGCTACTACGATTATACCTTCCCAATGCAGATAACTCATTCACTTCTAAATGAATAGCACTTCAACACCAGTCATATATTAGTTCTTCCTTCAAAGGCAAGGAAGAGACATTTGCGGTTCTCGTACGGTTCGACTATTCATTTTTATCATTTAAATATTTAGGTCTCTGTCAAGGAATGATTGCTTGTGCTAAATTTGGCTTCTTTAAATGACAGCGAACTAATATCAACCATTTTATTTATAACTATGACAGCTGAGCAATTCCCTCATTCTTTTTTCCCGGCCAGTTATAGTGGTCTTACCTTTTTTGCCCATTATCTTCGCCTAATACCCGTTAATCATTACCATGATCTAGATAAAATAACCCATTTGAAACTTATTAATGCCCAAATATTAGATATATGTTTAGTTAACGCAACTCCTGCATGACAGATTTTTTTAAATTTGTTTCTCTTGTAGCTAAACAATAGATTGAATTAATTTAGGTTTAATTAATATAGGAGTAACATTGAATTAAACCTTGTATTCTATTATTTTAATTACGATAATTTGTTTTAGAATTAAAATTTAAGGGATTTGTTTACTATTTGGTAGAGAAAAATTTCAAATGAGTAAAATTTTTACCCATATATTAAAGGACTTAATTGAAATATTTTGTGTCAAATAACCTCGATGTTTAAAAAAACTGCTATAGGAATCCTTTAATTAAATTTTTTTTAAATTTACAAGTATTTTCAACTATTTAACAGTTAGGGAAAATTGTTTCCCACATGATTACTCCTGAAACAATAATATATTCCTTGAAAAACAATGTGCTAATGTGAAAACCAATACATTGAAGCTTTTCGATTTAATTAAGCTCTTTATTCGGACATGAAGAATTGACGCAAATTGGATAGCAGGGGCTATTTTCAACTTAAATAATAAATTACAACTATATTTTATGTTGGTCTGTAAATATTACGAAATACATTATTTATCGGGATACTCTCAAAATTACTATTAAAAAGTTACTACAATTATCTTGCAGTTTGTGCTTCAATAATGAAATTACACTAATGATTAAATGCAAATTATAATTTCTTATTTCGCACCTATTATGTTTTATAAATTTCAGTTTTATAATCCAATAAATCAGTTATTACAAACTTATGAATCCATCTTCCGATGAAATAGAAATACACAATTTAGTATCTTTATTTTACACCGGTTTCATTTTTCAAACTTTAGTATAATATAATAAATCCTTCACATCATTATAATCGCTAATGAATTGCGAAAAATTGTTAGAGACATTTACCAATACTAGTTGGGAGAAGCTAAAAATAGAATTATTTGTAAATATAGATATAAANCATATATGCTCACTGACTGCCACAATTATAATATTAAAACCAAATTTTTACATAAGCTTATTTATTGTTTTTTTTTATCATTAGCTATAAATATTCTTATTTTCAAACCGTTTGATGCTCCCCATAATGGGTGAATACGATGCAAATGAAGGAAAGGGGCTAAATTGAACTAGAGGTTTTAAAGACAAAGAAAGTTTTATATAAAGTTCAAACTGAAAAACCGTCAATGTCTTTATTATTATTAAAATTATGAGAAGCTTTATTCAATTTAATAGTTGTAAAATTGTATTTTCTAACATTTATATTCAATATTTTACGAAAAACACTTATAAAGGAATATATTTAGGAAGTTTAACTCACTTTCAAAATAATAGCTTCGGTAATGCGGCTTTATAATAAAAACTGATCAGTAAATTCGTTAGTGATAACTTCTAGGTTATTACGCCCTATAAATACCCTTTAATGTATTTACGATAAATTAATTAATAAAAGACAGGAATCAGGATTATTTCGACCACTATAACAACCTAAATTAATGGATTAATTAATAACATTTTAAAAAAAAATTGTTATATATATTTTTCTACAACAATCCATTAAATAATAGCTAGTAATAATTTACCAAATAACTCCCAGCAATCTGCTATAACATTTTGTTAACATATTATGTTATAAACAATAACAATTACAATATGATTGTGTAACATAAAAGCAAAGTGATAACTAATTTTAATGGTAACACATTAATAAACTTAATAAACACATTAATCAGATAAGTTTAGAAAGTCGAAATTGGTAATTACAGTATCTTAATTATTTTTATGACTGTTATCTAGTATTTCTTAGGAAAAAATTTGAAGAACACAATAAGCGTAAAATTTAATTTGTTTACATTTGTGTTCCTTAATATTTCTACGAAAAAAAGCATATTTAAGACGACAATTAAGAATGTAATAAGTACGGTGTACGCTTCCCCCCTCTCTTCCCCTCGTCTAGGGTCTGCTTGAAAGTAACTTTTTAAAAGCATCGCTCTCTCATGCTTATATGATCAAGTTAGTCTTTCACTCTATATGTGACCATCTTTAATGAAGTATATGGGAAATAAGCTTAATTTACGCAGCAGCTGCGTGCCCTACTTTCTTTTTATTTTTTGTCACATTTAAATCACTTATATTACATGAGAGAATACTCCTTAGAAGTATTCTGTTTACATAATTCAGTGATATAGAGAAAATGTAAGAAGACTGATTTAATAGTCTATTTACTTATCGTCAAGGTTCCGTTTTATACCTCCATCGGTTGTATGCTTTTCACTTGAAATTAAGAACAACATTTAATAACCTTTATTAAATGTTTTTCGTGGCTTAGTAGTTACTATTCAATTTTGTTCTTATTTATCAGAAAAAAAAAATTGAACAGGAATTACTCATTTATTCAGGAATCCTATCTCACCCCCCCCCCCCCCCTCCATATTTTTATAGCAAAACCACGAAATTTTTTATCATTTAACTTAATTAGAAAAAAAAATTAGCAAATTAGTTACTCACAAAGTTGACCTTTGTACAAAGTAAGTACCTTTCTCGTACTGAATAGTTATTTTTTGCCATAATTCTATTATTTCCATCCATACCCCCTATTTTATATATTTATAAAAATCTACAAAATAGAGGATCAATACCTTTCGAAGTCGTTGTATTTACAATTATCTTATGAAATAAATAAAAGAAACTTGGAGGGTTTTTATAACCATTCCTTATATTATATAAGCATAT
>KZ807455.1:82224-93013 GCA_000696205.2 Oncopeltus fasciatus
CTCTCTCTCTCTCTCTCTCTCCCTCTCTCTCTCTCTCTCTCTTTCTCTCTCTCTCTATATATATATATATGTGTGTGTGTGTTATTGTGAAAGTTATTTTTAGCTTCTTCTAAGCAGGATTGTTAAAAATCTGTTCAATTTTTTGACGTCGCGTCCAAATATCAATATGAATAGCTTGATTTCTCAAAGGTGAATATGTTTGATAAAAGCTGTTTTACAGCAACAATTAAAAAAAAAGAGAGAAATTTTTTTAAAATTATAATTCATTGGATATTACTTGTTCTTGTGGCTTATCATCCTATCCCGTTCCTGATACTCTCCTATGTGGTACATTCAAGATGAGAAAAAGTTTTCTTTAAGTACAGTTATAGCGCTTGTAAGCCTCCGTACGTATGTGTGGACTTATCAAATATTGGGAAATCAGGAATATTGGGGATTCCCTCAACCTGTCCTTGGTTGATTACGTCACTGTAACGCACTTCCATCCCGACAGATCTACTTTCTTCAGTGATTGATAGTTGGCCCCATTATGACCCACTCGAGGATCCCATCTTATTTTTCAAAAATGGGGTGGGAAGGGCAAAAGTGTGAAAAGTATTGTCTTTCGTCAAATATAAACAAGAAAAAGCAGTTCTAGCATCGTATATTCTCCTGTTTTTTTTAGGTTTCAATATAAGAGTACAAATATTAAGAGTACAAATATTGAAGAAAGTACATATATTTAATTTCAATGCATTAAAAAATTTAAAGGCAAATTTAAAAGAAAAAGAAAGATTATACTGTGGTCTAAGCCTACTTATTATTTGACATGAGTAATTTTTCTTCCCTTCGATATACTACACGAATAAATTTATCTTNATCTGGTGTCATGTACACTCTATTATTACTCAGAATATCCTCCATTCCAAGTTCCACTTCTGCAATGTCAGTGTTCTTGAACCGGCCTTGCTTAAACCACATTTTTGGAACACTATCATCAGATTCCTCACTAAGTATTAAAAAAAAAAAAAATAGTAAATAATGAGAGTCATTTAAACAGCTTGACAGTGTCATCTTCTCCGAGCATAAGACGATATATTCGTCGGCCTCGGAGGTTAGACTCTCGGCACTAGTGCGGGGAATTTAATAACTTATCAGACTGGTCCCGGTAGCATAACTGGTAAATGCACCGGCCCGAATAGTAGGAGATCCAGGTTCGAGTCTTGGCTGGGACAGTTAGATTTTTTATTCTGTTCCCTTGCACTAAAAATTAGTAAATACTTAAATTATTAAATTTGCGTGGGATTAAATACCACAAAAAATAATATTCATAAAAAGCTTTTCAATGTCGTAGGCGTAATATTTATTTTTAAATAATCGAGCTCAACACAGATTGCTTTATTGGTAAAGATATTTTTAATTCATTCAATAAAGCAATTGAGTAATGATTGCCCTGTATTTTAAATATTTATAAAAATATATAAAATAGTCAATGTCTTTCGAATTCGTTGTATTTACAATTATCTTTTGAAAAAAAAAAAAAAAACTATCTTGTAGGGTTTCTATAAGCATACCTTATACTATATAAGCATATTTTTTATTTATTTAAAATATATAAACCAAATTTGACGTATAATAATATGTCATAATAAACGAGAGGCGTTCAAGAATATACTTCCAACGTCTTCCGTTATGCCGCTAGGCTTGCGACTGGAATCTTGCCATATAAATTTACTCGAATTTATTTATGAAGCACTGATTGATTTAGTGTGGCTGTGATTTAAAACTTTATAAATGTGCTCTGTATACATTGATTTCATTTTTAAGGTAATTAAATGAACTAATCACTGGCTAAAGCAAAATTGGCTCATGTATGTCTACTTTTATGTATTTATACTATTTAGTATTTGAGGTGAGATCAGTCTGAGAAAAAAAAATGGCCTGCATCTGTCTGACTTGTTCATCATAAATAGTATCAAATAAATATTCTAAAATTAAAAAAGAAATAATTAAAATATTGATGTCGTTTACAATTAATAACAGACAAGAGCAAAAAATAAAATTCGAAGGGCTCGTTACATTTTTGATCGCCATGGTGCGCTACATTTTCACCCCTTGAAGAGCATTTACATTTTAGGGAGTTGCAAAAAAAATATGTCGGGGAATATTTTTTTTCTTTAATAGATAATTCACTTTATTTTTTATTTTTGAAAATCAGATGAATTAACTAATAAAACACGTTCTTTGAATTATTTTATTTAGAAAAAACTTATTGTTCTTCCGTCTGTGAATAATTCACCTTTGAGAGATATGTGAGTTGGAATGCATAGTAAACCACAAATTTTTTCATTATTCATAGATTTTGTTCCTAACAATTGTAAATAAAAAAACCAAGTGCCAGATAATCTATGAAAAGTACTTTAAATACAGTAATTTCAGCAGCCAATTCTATAAAAATAGAATCTTCGCCGACTCACGGAATTTATTAATATAACGTTTAAAGAATTATTTGTCATTATTATTGTGAAGTGGGAAAAATATCCGATTTATCAAAACTGAATTTCAAGCTGGTTTATGACGAGTTAAAAATTCACTAAATATTGGTAAATAAATTATTTTTATGCAAAATGTTTCTAATTTGGTCGTTTATTTACAGCGGTTTGCAAAATAATGGTCTTGAAGTAATAATTGATAAGTCAGTAAAAATAGAAAATATCTAAAAATGGTTAAATTTATATTGTCGAAACAGTTTCACGATTTAAAATAGTCAAAAATCCTATTTAACGTTTTAATTCAATTTAATTTTGTTTCATTTTATTTTTTTAATTTTGTCTTATAAATTACCTATTTTCTTGGTAATAAATTTAACCTGGAGATTGTCAAATAATATTTACATATGCTAATTTGATATTGAGCTATGAAAATCTCTTCATTATCGCATGGAGCTACTTAGGTTTACTTGTACACAAATATAATCATATAAAATATAATTTACAAAAAAAAAATATAATGACATATAATACGTGCATGTGTATACAGGTGGTAAAATTCGAAAGTAAATATTTTATATCATACACAAACAAGCGCATATACACACAAATATATATATTTACACATTTGTCAATGTTTGTCCTAAATATAACAAAGTGGTGGAATAACCTCGTTAGTTAAGTAAGAACCTACGTTTTGTATTTTAAATATGGAGGGTCTATCAAAACTGTAGAATGAGAGCATTTACTTAAACAAAGTTTACAAACATAAAAAAAGACACTCGCGAAGTAGTAATGGCAAAATGGGTCTCGAAACGTTATAAGATAAGAATTTCACGAAAACTCGAATTAAATTTGTTTGATCATTACTAAATTTTTTTGGGAGGGAGGGGGAAAGAAAAAATAGTATTCTGAAATAGTAGGAGTAAGCTTATTTAAAAATTCTTTAGTTAACATAGCATTTACAACTACAAGAAATGCACAGGAAGCCAGAAAAAAAATCTTACTACCTCAGCCGGGAATCGAACCCGGGTCTCCAACTTTCCGGGTAAGCGCGATTTTTGTCTGGCTTTCTGTGTATTTCTTGTAGCTAATTTAGCGTGGGATCACATGCCACAATGTATTCATTATTTAACATACTATTTATATTTTCATATGTACTTAGAAAATATTTATCAGAATTAGTTTGTAGAAATATTTAGCAGAAAAAAAAATTCTTTAAAAAATAGCGATGTGAATAATTTTTTTTTCTTGGTTCAGAAGAAATATATATATTACGATAGGCAATAAAAATTATTTTTTACATGTGCTATGTGAAGAAACTAAAATCTTTTTAGTGGAAAATTAAATGAAAGAGAGATAAGAGTAAGTTACTGACCTATTTCTGTCTTGTAGATGAGCTTGTGAGGTTTGATGTGCGCGTGTACGAGTACCACAAGGAGGGCGATCACGGCACATCTGAACGACATGGCTGCCGGCCGGGGACTGAACGTACTATGCGCCTGGGTCAGACACCTCGCCCCTCTCCCGCCGACACGGCTGTAGCGTAGGGATCCTTATCTCGCCGACGACAGGAAGGTGACAGGACCAGAGCTGCGAAACGATGCTTGCAAGGTCGTCTGCTCACCTGGAATGTTTACAAGCAGATAATGAATAAAGTGAGATAAATCCTCACGATCGTATATGTCTTGCAGAAGTTTTCCGATGAATCTAACAGAATAATTGGATACAAGAGTAATGAGCATGGATCACTCCAGGTAAACTGTAATGGGGCCTTAATAAGAACAATTTGCTGAGGGGACTCTCAGGTTCACTACAAAGAGCTTGATGGTATCCAATCCCATATCCATGTCCGTAAGGTAGTGAAAGATGAGCTAGTATGTGTTCACACAATGCAAAGAAATTGATACTATCGACTGTTGGGCAAACAATTGTAAGAAACGGAACTCGCCTGCCCTCTGGCACGGGATTCCATTTCCCCTGGATGGGATGACGTTAATGTAAATATGTAAATATTAAACCGACTCTCAAAACAGCAAAGGTTCAACTGGAAACGATGGAGTCACAGCTTTCGTGCTGGCTAAGGTGGGAAATGGGTTGCACTCTAGGCTGACCAACATATATGATGGGTGCCTGAGCGAGGGCCAATTTTTCAGATCTTAGAAGAAAGCAGCGGTCAAAACCTTTCTTAAAAAAAGAAACAGAGATACTCAACCCCTCAAGCTTATCAGTCTACTTCCCGTGGCCAGAAAGGTGTTGGATACGTTAGTTAGATGATCCCATGAGCAAGAGATCACGGAAAGGTTGGATAAGCGCCACTTCAGAAGCACCAGAGGCCGGAGCATAGAAGATGCGTATTAAGATGTGACGTGGCCTCTAATACTACCAAACTGACCATCACGGTTTTTTCGACACCAATAAGGAATTTGACAGTGCTCGGTGGCCGGCTGTTATGACGTAGCTCCAGGACAGGGCGATTCCTAACACTTTTTTCCAGATTTTCAGCAGTTTCTCGGATCAGAGGTCTGTCTTCGATGCTGACGGTGAAGAAGTGATGGCGATGGACGTAGGGCTTAGTATTGGGCCCAATGCTGTGGAAGGTTACTTTTAACAGACTTCTCAGAATGCTGCGTCAAAAAGGCCATAGCGTAGTAGCGTTTGTGGATGACCTTGCAGTCACAGTATTTGGAAGCTCCAGCAGAGAGGTTCTGTTTAGGGCCCGGGAGATGGTCGACGTAACGGACGCTTGGCGAATAGGAAAAAAATACAATCTCAGCTGCTGAGACGGTGGCATCATCAACAAAGGGTGCATTTGATGAACGGCGCCAACCGTGGCTGAACCTACGCGGCCAGCGTATTTGATTCCCCGAGGTCATTCATTACCTTCAGGTTTTAGCGGTGGGCTGCCCACCCATTGATTTGCTCCTTTACGTCAGAGGATTTTTGCAAAGAGTACGTCCCCTGCATGGGAGAAACATTGGCAAGCATGAAAAACGGAGGGACCACCAAATCTTCCCCACAGTACCTTCACGAATGAAGAAACCGTATATTGAGTCAGAACACTGAGTGGTCCAACTCCTAAGCAACGACGGGAACTTGGAAAGCAAGGTGCACTATTTTAAGAGAAGAGAATCTCCGAGGTGTGAATGCGACGCAACTGAAGATGCAATGCATGTGGTGCAGAGATGCCCGAAATACGACCGACACAGGTCAAAGCTATACAGCGTGCTGGGTACCCTATATATCTACATAGATATGTCGGGCACCCTAGCCCGAAGATCTCGTGGCGCGGGAAGAAAATTACACCGCACTAAGAACTTTCATGTGATTTTGGAGAGCGGAAATCGTAATTTCTGAGGTCTATACACAAGACCCATAACCTAGAGATCAAGAAACTCATTGCATGGTGATCATGGAAACGCATATTCATGAATAGCCCTAAAAGGCCACACTGGCCGACCTCTAGGAGGGGTTTTAATAGGCGTACTGGGATCCCTAAGATCCAGCAGTCTTACAGTCTCCTAGTACACAAGAGGCTGTATAACGCATTTCTCCTCCCACTTAAAAAAAAAAAAAAGCTATTGGGCGCCCAGATAAATTGTTCTTAATGTTTAAGACGAAGGAGCCGGAGCAAGGAAATAAAAAAGAGCCTTAAAATCAAGCCAGCATCTCCGTATAGTCCTAGGGGTTGAGCTGGACCTCAAGTCTAACTCATCCCCTAACAATCAGAGTTATACAGTTAGGAAGTAACATTAATTGAAATACATATAGGATAAATATTATCGTCGTGTCTGAAAATGAATAAAAATAAATAGATGTTCACGTAGGCTTCGACGGTCGTCAGAAGTATTTACCGTTTCTTCTTCCGGGTTGGACCGTGTCAAATTGGGGTTATTTGCCGAGCTTTCGCACATCATGTGATGGCTTCTTCAGGGCTGAAAAGAGAATGGAGGATTTGTAAAAACATTCTCTTTTCAGCCCTGAAGAAGCCATCACTTGATGTGCGAAAGCTCGGCAAATAACACCAATTTGACACGGTCCAACCCGGAAGAAGAAACGGTAAAAAAATAAATAGGCTAAAAAACTTTAGCCTCCCTTAGCAATCCCTTAGCAATCCTTAGCAATCCCTTAGCAATCCCTTAGCAATCCTCCTTAGCAATCCTCCTTAGCAATCCTTAGCAATCCCTCCTTAGCAATCCTTAGCAATCCTCCTCAGCAATCCTCCTTAGCAATCCTCCTTNAAATTAAGAAATATCCCCAAATAACATAATAACCTAACTAATGAAATTGTTTAGATGAAATTTGATAAGTAAACTACCGTTGTAAATATAACAATTGAAACAAGACAAAAACTGTTAAGAATATATTAAGTTAATGTTTGAAGCTCCATACAAAATAATTGATGATTTTCTGTCCTTTATATTCCTGAAGTATGTCCAATCTTAACGAGAAGTTTTAAGCGCTGTCAGAAAAGCCAACTGCACTCCGTATTCAATTTGACATAAAATGAAATTTCAAATCCGCTAAATTGTTTCAATTTTAAGGAAAAACGATTGAAAACGACGGGAAATGCCCACGAGAAGTTTTAAGAAAAAATACAACTAATTTGGGAGTTGACTGATTAACTTCACAGATTATAATAACATAATACTAAGATAGGGGAAGTAAAACGGGTGCGATTCGAAAATAAAAAAATCTAAAGATAAATAATAACTTAATCTTGACACTAAAGTAAATTAAACTTTAAATTAATTCTGTGATGTGTCATTCGGTAAATAGATTAACTACCCATCTTGTATGTCGTACACTTACAAAAGTTGGTCTCTTTGTTATAATAATTAATCTCTAAAAACTACAATAAAACCAATTTAACAATCACAATCTATAACTGTCAACTTTGAAGGACTTAATTAGGTACCAAATGGAGAGTTTTTGGCCATAGAGATTATTATTTCAACAGCCCTCAAGATGGCCTACAATGTAAGGCAAACAATTTTAAAAAATACACATTTTTTAAATTGTATTATTTAAATCTGCCTTGACCGAACCCCAACAAATGCTACATTCTGTTTTTTGCATAAATAATACTATAAAAAGTAGCATAAATGAGTTTCGTATCTCTTTTAAAATTAATAGAGCTTTCATCCCTTCAGATATAAATAATCTCTAAATATCTTCTTTTTTACATTTTTTATTCTTTTTCAACTAATTTCACCTTATCAAAGTCTATCCAATATTGAAAACATGTTCAGCTATTGCCATTACATCTGATTCGTTTTTATGTTTAGCCTAACCCTACTCTTAAGATACTGCTTCGTCGTACCCTCACCCTCCTTCTACATCAATTTGTAAGCTATTCCCGTGTTCTCACCAAGCTCAATATGCCTGACTGAGGTTGCCTACATTCTGGTAAGATACTACTTGTTCACGTAGGCTTCGACGGTCGTCAGATGTATTTACCGTTTCTTCTTCCGGGTTGGACCGTGTCAAGTTTTTAATATTTGTCGAGCTTTCGCACATCATTTGATGGCTTCTTCAGGGCTGAAAAGAGAATGACAAGCATTTAATTTCTCTACTCAGCCCTGAAGAAGCCATCACATGATGTGCGAAAGCTCGGCAAATATCAAAAACTTGATACGGTCCAACCCGCTAGAAGAAACGGTAAGATACTACTTGCATATCATACAAGGCGGAATGATACGACTACAACCTGACTTGCCTCTCCTTCTTCTTGTGTTACTGCAGAGATTTTTTCGGTTACCTCATGAAGGGGTACATCGATACATGTTGAGCTGAACGTACTGAAGATTGGCACTGATGGATTATTGTCCGGCGACCCTCATCCTAACTGTTAAATATTTACAAATACAATTTTTCACAAATTTAAATACTCACCGCTAGTTTACAATCTATCCCTACTTCCCTTATATTTATTATACTATTAAAGGTAACAAATATTACATACAGCTACTTTACATTGATAGAAAACAAGTCCTTGTCAAAAAAGCACTAAGAATTAACACAAAATTATATTTATCACTTAACTGTCACAGTTTGTTTATCAATTAAGGGAAACTCAAAACCGAATTCGGGAACTCCCCTCGAAGCAAGGGTGAGCTCCTTGTTTAAGGTCTTGGGGGTCGGTCGATACAGTTCTTCGTAACTGCGGAGGTCTAGGCCAGACCCGACTGGTCCAGGGCTGGAGCCTCTTCTTGGCTCTCTTAATATCATTCAGTCTTTGCCCAACGAGGTCGGGAATGTTTTACTGTTACATTGAACATGATTTGGTTGAAGTGCGACTGGTTGGAAAGCTAATGACGAGGTCCCAGGCTGAAGACATTGTGGCTGGTCGGTAGATGGTAGAACGGACGGCGAGGTGGCCAGTAGAAAGCTTCCCGTAACAATAATCGTAACAAAACAGTAATAATGATGAGAAAAAAAAAAGAAATATGCAGAACTTAAAATTATTCGAAATACTTAAAAAATTATAAAAAACACAAACGAAAAAATTTCAAACAAGATAAAAGGCATTTAAAAATGAATGCCCATTACCATGAAGGTATCCCAATCCTTGAGGCTTATCTTCCCCGCTATCCTTTTCCAGATACTCTCCAATGTTGCGGTCTCTTCCCTGGAGTATGGCTGCTTCCTGCTCTCAAGGCTGGGGACGTAGGGGAGAGGGACCAGGAGGGGGGCCTTTTCCAGCCCTTCCAGATAGTCAACTTCATTCACAGCACGGAGAAACCCATCGTAGAGGATCAGGTCTGAGTTAAATGGATCGCAAAACCTGGAAAGAATTTTACTCAGGAGTGTGCCAAAAATGATTTACATGCTTAAAAAAATGTATATATATATATATATATATATATATATAATAAATATTTGTGTCTATTATTCTTGGAAACAACTAAAAGATTTTCAAAAATGTATCATGAGATCAATTTTAATAACTAACTTCTTCGAAATTCACCAAAAGAGGTAAAATAAATACGTATAGTTTGTACTTATGCCTTCTATGTATATGATATGGAAATTGTAAAATGGATTTGTTAAAACAAATGATAATTCAAATGCACAGTACGTAGCATAAGAGAAAAACTCATATTTATTGCATATCTTATTTACATAATAACATAATGAAAATATAAATCATTAGAAATATTGAACTGATAATACTTGAAAGAAAACCTTCAGCATGTTTCTTTTCTCTAGATATTTTCAAATTATGTAGAACATTACTTCAAAAAATTTGGTTAGAAATATTCAATTTGGAATACTTTAGAATCTATAACAAGTATGAAGTATTTCTAAGATAAAGCCTACTTATCCTCTACTGAATTATATTTTTTTTTAAATAATTTTGTGAACCATTAAGAAGACATAAATGATTATATTTACTTATAAGAAGTTCATAGTTAATATTGATTCACCTGATGAAACATTACCTAATGTAATTGTTTTATACAGCAATAAAACAATTGATCTGTGTAATTTTATTTTGAAAAATCAATTATGAGTAATTGGTTAGTAGTAAATGAATGTGAAAATCCCTAATTTGTTTGTAGATCTTGCGAAATAGTAAGTAGTCATAAAACCCAAACCATAAAGTTAACAATCAGCAATCATTCGATGGCCAAATTTCTAAAATTTGAACATGTGTGCAGAGTAATTATTAACTTCTTCAAGCATATATGAGAAGATTTTCGATTTGGAAGTCGAGATGGTCAATGAAGGTAAAAGGTAAGAAGATAGCACATGTGGGTATATAGCACAAATGTTAGAACATGTAATTTTAAAGCAATTATGTTTAAAAAATCTGAAGATTAATTACAAGGTTTATATTATTGATTATTCTATTTAATCTTCTTCTATACACCCCCTTCCAACAATATTTCGAATATAAAACAAAGTCCCAGTACCAAATTATATTTATTTCATTTAGAAGAGTAGACCACGGAGTTCTCGATTTTAAATTCTTAAATAAATTCTTAATTATTCACTTCTTATAAAAACTTTTTATACACACTTTACACCAGACGTGTCTTGGACATTTTCTAGCGTTAATAATTACGAAAATAATATTATTTTAAATTTTTATCTATCATATTCGGTTCCCTGCTCACGGACATTTTTTTTTTTTGCATTAACAGTAGATAAGATCTTACAAATATTTAATTTGGTTGTGGTATTTTATCTCACGTAAATTTCAAACAATTAATGAGAGGGAATAGAATATAAAAAACTATCTGTCCCAGCCAGGAAACGAACCTGGATCTCCTGCTATCCGGGCCGGTGTACTTTCCAGTTATACTACCAGGACT
>KZ807455.1:115854-136446 GCA_000696205.2 Oncopeltus fasciatus
TATCTGCCAACGTTTCGGCTTACATTGTAAGCCATCTTCAAGGCTATCATGAAGATGAGAATATTTAATTATTATATTTATTATAATTATAACTTTTACTTATGTTAATTTTTATTGAAACATGGGTAACATGTCTAATTTACACAACTTTTTCCTCTTGAACTTCCTCTTTACTCAGCCTAAATATAAGTTTAATTTACCCTGAAGAACTCTTCCGGTCTTCTCCTCTGAGCGTTACAATACTTCTGGATCCTCAAGATTGTATTGATGACGTTCTCCCGGTTAGGCCACCTGTCTATTGAGGGGTGGGTGGTATCGTGACACTTGAAGAACTCCTTCGGGTAGATCAGCTTCTCGTCGTGCCTCTTCAGCTTAGCGAAGGGCACTTTCATGTGGCTCCTTGAGATCTCGTCAACAACCTGCGGAAAACACGTGGGCGAAGGGCACAGTAAGAGGGATAAATAAGCTTGTCGTAATCAATATATGAAAAGTCGTAATCCCGATGGCCCGAGAATGGGAGTGTATACTAACTACCGAAGAAGCGATGTATGTTGTGGGTAGGTGGCATATAGAAATATCTACCGGTCAGCCCAGAAGTATAAAGAATTAACAGTAACCCCCAACCTTCTGACGGGTCTTTGTGACATTTCTACTGACATGATGTCATTTCTATTGCTTTAACAAAAGATGAATCACACTTCCTTAATAATCTACAAGGAATGAAAGAAAGAAAAATACTTAAGTCCTCTTGAATAACAAAGAGATCACAGCTGACATTATAGCTGTTTCTGACCTAATTACAATAATAAAAATTAAAAGTATATATAAACAATAGNACCCTTGGTTTGTGAACCAAGTAAAAAAAGATTTAAAGAAATACTTACTATACAAATAATGTATCAATAATCGCTGATAACCAAGTCCTTGAGCGCTTATTTAAAAAAAAAAAAAAAAAAAAAAAAAAAAATGAGTGCAACGTAAAAAAAAAAAAAAAATCTCAAAACTAAAATAATAACCATTAATCATGATTAGAATATAAAAATTAAAAATAAATAAGAAGCACATTAGTAATTCCTGATACCCAATTGTACAGGGAGGAGGTGCTGAAATAGCTGGGATTTGAAGGATGCGAAAAGGAATGATCTTGTGATTAAAAAAAAAAGAAAAAAAAAAAAATAGTAATACAATCACTAAGCTTCCGACATTTATTGAGAATAGATTATCTAAATATTAACAATCTAAGAAAATGACTGAACTTAATTTAACTCAACTGTAGAGTTTTTGGGGAAGTAATACGTTCAGATGTAATTTAAGATTAATTGTAATTTATTGTATTATTTTAGTTTATTTATTATATGTTATCCTAAAATTATGAATAAATTAATTGATGAGGAAAACTGACCAGGAGGGGATGGAAGTCGAGGCGTTGTCGGTTCTGCAGACGCCATAGAGAGCGCTCAATGTCCTCAACGAAAGGCTCCACCTGTACGAACATTCCGTAGACCTGGTACCTCCTCAGCAGCATGCTGAAGTCCGATTCGGACACCCGTACTCCGGCTCGCCGCAAAGCCTCGTACAAGCTGTTCAGATGCATGTAGCCTACAGTTTTGTTCTTCTGCACGAACATGCACACACATAAGCACTTCACTATAAGCTATTATAACTATCTCGGTAAACTATAACTCTGGAGAACAATTTGAAACTCAATTTCTGTTGAGTTAGATTTTTTAGCTGTAAATATAGAATTAGGCATGCTGGTTTCAAAACTGTTTTTAGTTTTCTTCTATCACGTCACGTTCGGTTTATATGTGGGTGGGGTGCATGCTGGTATAGACCTGCCTGTTTTGTTATGTCTGTTATACTGTGGTGAAACTGTGTGTCGGTAAGCAGTATTTAGTATGTTGTTGCGGAAGTGTACAGAGCTACATGGTATGTTTGAACTGAAACATTTCCTTATGGCTAACTCTTGGAAAGCTTCCAAAAGCTAGGTTGCAACATGAGCATTAAATTGTATTTTTACACAGCCACCTTGCTAATTTCCCGGACAATCTTGGCGCAGTGAGTGATGAGCAGGGTGAGCGTTTTCATCAAGATTTGAGGATCATGGAGGCAAGGTATTAAGGTAGATGGGACGTACATATATGGCTGATTATTGTAGGAGCATCAAGCGCGAATGTACACTAACTAAATACTCCAGAAAAAGCTACAAACGCAAATTTTTATTTTTATTTTTAAGTACTGGTTATTAAAATAAGTCATGTATGAACTCGATTTAACTTACATTAAATGTTTTGTCAACTGTATATTTGCTACGTTTTTACTTTATGTTCTTTTAATGCATAATTTTTATGATTTCATAATTTCAGGAGGATATCTTGTAGTTTAAAAAGTTGACGTGATAGACAAAATCTGAGGTTATTCTCAGATTCAGACGCCAAGAATTAGTGAAAAAACAGTGTCAGATATAACTGAACAAAAAATGTGTTCCCCAGTATAATATTCAATACAATAAATGTAAGGGAAGAGTATAAAAAAAATCTTACTACCTCAGCCGGGGCTCAAACCCGGACTCCTGCTTGCCGGGCTGGCTTGCTACCATTTACACCACCAAGGCTAGCCAGATGAATTATTTAATATTTGAAAAAAAAAAAGAAATAAAAGCCAAAAAAAACGAAAGTCATAAAAGTAGCTAAAAATGTGAATATGTAAGCATAAGACGATATATTCGTCTTGCTCGGGGGTTTAGACACCCAGTGAGGGGAACATAATGAATCATCTGGCTAACCTCGGTGATGTAAATGGTAGCATGTCAGTCCGGCAAGCAAGAGACCCGGGTTCGGGTCCCGGCTGAGTTAGTAAGATATTTTAATCTATTCCTTTGCATTTATTGTATAAAATTATTGTAGGATTAAATACCACAAAAAATACAATATTTCTATCCTTCTTGTTTTGGCTAAATGGAATAAGAAAAGCATGGAATATGAAGTAATACAATTATTTTTAAGCTATCACTGTTCTTGTTGTGGTACCTTAAAAATATGCTCTTAAGGAACACAGTAAATTTAATAAATTATGAATTGNAAGCAAGAGACCCGGGTTCGGGTCCCGGCTGAGTTAGTAAGATATTTTAATCTATTCCTTTGCATTTATTGTATAAAATTATTGTAGGATTAAATACCACAAAAAATACAATATTTAAAATATTTAATAAATTATGAATTGAAATTTTTATTATATGGGATGTACCATTCAATTTGATCTAATAAATAAAGATAAATCACTGATAAATAAGAAATAAATCACGAGTAAAAATACTGAAATAAGCTTGCAAAATACAAAAAAAAAAATTTCTAAAGAGTAAATTGACTTGATTATATTATGATTAATAGAAATGCAGTTAAAGCATTTTTATGATTTTACACAAGAGACTGGTACGTTTATAGCGAAACCCCAGGAGACTGCCTTTATTATTTTCAATTGCCCCTAGTCTAATAATCCTTGTGGCTGAAGGACAGATCAAAGAAAAGTTTTTCAAGGACCAAATCACATCCCAAGAGGAAGGATAAATATGTCAGTCGTAGATATGAAGTGAAAACAAGACTTCAAAAGACAAATCATCTCTCAGTGTACTGCGAAGGTTCACAGGCTTCATCAGATATCGGTAATTCTTAAGCTATATATTAAGACAACTACCTTCAACAGCTCTTTTCCAAATTTCCGAAGATAGGGTCGAAAAATAACAATTTTGTTTTCATAAAGACATTAATCCTGTAGTCTTTAACAATTTTGTGTATAAAAACTGTGAGTCTCGATAGGCCCATTAAAACCCTGTTTTAAAATTCATTAAAAAAGCATTCAGCCAAAGACAAATCCAAATTTTAAAAATAGCATAATTCACAATTTTAATATATTTAATCAGTAAGTGCTCTAGCGTCAACAATTTTTTAAACAAAGAGGAACCCTTGGTTTGTGAACCAAGTAAAAAAAGATTTAAAGAAATACTTACTATACAAATAATGTATCAATAATCGCTGATAACCAAGTCCTTGAGCGCTTATTTAAAAAAAAAATTATATCAATAATATCTTCGTTATTACTTACATTCGTTTATGAATAGAATCTAGCAGTGGATTTAAAAAAAAAAAAAAAAGTGCTTTAATTATGTTTTATGAAAAATACATGTTAATAAAATATTTAAGAATTTCGAGATCAGGTGGACCCCGTATCTTCAAATATAAAATACAAAATCGCTATTATGTTGCAAACAACTAAATGAATTCATTTTTTACACAAATCTGAAACTTCAGTTGGTTTTTTTAGTGTAGAAATTTTGAGGCAGAAAAAATATATAAAAATCATTACATAGAAGAATTTATTTTCCTCATTCGGGGATATGAGATTGGAACTTAAATTTAAAAATAATTTGTAATCAAAAACTTTTATCTTGCGTTTCAGTCTGAATTTCAGCCCACCTTCAGGCCAATGAGGCTGATGGAGGCAAAGTCTCCAGCTCTGGATTAACTAAACATATCTGATTAACTTAGGGCAATATGTTGTTAACAATAAAAAACATTTTTATTAACAAATTTTTTTTATTTACTTAAATTCCAAGACCAAATCCCCGACCAATTCTTTCTCATAACACTCGACGGTCAACTAACTACTTTCAAATTATCTGACTACGAATGCAACCATTCGATGGTTAGAAAATGTCAATTTAACTCCGACTAAAATGGATAACACATTATGTACATATAATTACAATAATAATTGTACCCATTTATTTGAAGAAAAGTTTAATGATAGTGCTAAATAAACATTATATATTAAAAGCTAAAAATAAATGAACTTTTCTATTTTCAAATCACTGTAATCATTAGCATAACTTCGAAAACTGTCGTAATATATTTTGTTTTACTTGAACATATATGGTATTGATTCAGACTCTTTACTTAAATTAATTACAACTTTTAAAGACAGTTATAATGAATAAAATGATATCTTATTAAGTTCACTTACCGTTTCATACTCCTTTATGATTGTTCGTGGGTCCAGGCCAAGAATGACTGTTCGGAGGACAAGCTCGTCTATGATGCAGTCTATATAGTCATCCTGGAATGTCCTTATTGGGCTCTCGGGGGCTCTATAGTTCAGATTGATGTCATCGCCGAGGCTTTTTGGGTCGACCACTTCAGTACCCTGAAAATCCCATCCTTATATATATATATATATATATATATATATATATATATATATATATATATATATATATATANTGTTATTGACGTCAAGAAATCGATAATTTCTACACCGGATATAATCAGGTTCTTTCCGGTGTGCTTAAAGAAACCCCAATTTATCTGAAAATTAAAGTAATTCTGAAGGAAAGTTATACAGAGATTACATTTGTTTAAATACCAATTTTGCATGTTGAGCCACTATTGTAGCTGCGAACATATCTATAGCGCACCAGCAATTTGGAGTGATAGTAAAATTCCTCGTAAGGCATTAATAACGTAATGGGCGTATTTTTGTGTTTTTATTGACTTAATCTACACGAACCTGTTTGTAATTTTGTAAAGACTTTGGGTATAAAAAACTTAACATTGAGAGTGGTGTCATTGGTCATCCTCCCTCCTGATGCGATTACACTGAACAACAAAGTTTTTGTATCGGGGTTGAAATTATCTGACTTTAATGTATTTCCACGTGTTAAAACCGAAAATGACCATAAAAAATATATATTAGCTCTTGTTTTCAAGATATAGTATCATTCTATTATATATATATATTGAGTTTTCAACAAATGAAATATTTCATCACCAACAGTTGGTACACATGTTTGTTTACATAACACCCCTCTCATCAGCTGTTCATAAGTAGTAAACATAACCTTTGCGAGTTTGTCAATTGTACGCACGTGGTTGCTATTGAAATTATCGTGTGAAGTTGATTTTTAAATTAATTTAAGTGCTGATCTGAAATGCCTCGAAAGTGTGTGAATTCTGTCGATAGCTTTTGCTATATATGTGGTGAAATAACATTTAAGGCTCAGAAACGTAAAATGTCACCTATCATTAAGACTGCCTATGAACATTATTTTGGTGTAAAAGTTGGGGACCAAGATAAATCATGGGCTCCTCATATATGTTGTAATTCTTGTTCCGTCATATTGCGAGAGTGGCTGAAAAATAACAAGCGGGCAATGGCTTTTGCAGTACCTATGGTTTGGCGTGAGCCTACCAATCATACAGACGACTGTTATTTCTGCTTAACTCCTCCCATTAAGCAAGGTTTATCTATGAAGAAAAGAGGAACGGTGAAATACCCTAATCTCCCATCTGCTCTTCGGCCTGTACCACACTCAGACAATTTGCCAGTCCCTTCTCCACCCCAAAACTATGAAATTTTAGAGGAAAGTGATGAAGTCTGTTTACAAGAAGCAACCCATCCTTCTACATCCTATGACCCTGATTTTGATGTAAGCGATAGGTCTAGTGATCCGCACAGAATTAGTCAAGCAGAGTTGAGTGACCTTATAAGAGATCTTGGCTTGTCTAAGGAAAAGGCTGAGCTGTTAGGGTCAAGACTACAACAGTGGAATCTTCTAAAACATGATGTGAAAATATCTCAGTACAGACAGCTCAGTACAGGATGCTCCAGAAGTGTTTTATAAAAGACAAGCTAAACGACAGCGATCTTACAATACATCGGATTGACTTAATTGAAATTTGGTGGTACAAACCTCTTTTATTTGTCAAAACACTAAGAATAATGTTTTTTTTTATCAATTTTGTACTTAAAATATTCTAAAAGAAACATAACAATATTGTTTTTTGTACTTTCACTTTTCACGTATAGTATAACTACTCTTTAAGATTAAGTGCTGTATATCTCAAAAACCAGAGCTAATAAAAATTTTTCAATGTTATTTTCGTTTTTATCACCCCAAAATTAGTAGAAATAGACTAATTTAGTGTAGGAAACATTAAAAAAAATTTTTTTGTAGTGCAGTGTTATCATTCAAAGTTGTTTTTATTTTGTTGTTCATTGTAAGCAAATTACAAAATGTTTTTATATTAACATAAATGTAATAAATAAATAAAAGTTTTAAAAAGAACCTAACAACAACCAAATTAATAATATATATTAGATGAATTATAACATAATTTTTATGTATGTCTGGAGAATTAAAAACATAACCAATTAAAACAACATAATAATTATTAAAAAAAACAATCTACTGATAGTCTATGATATTAATTCCTCCATATCTATCACAATCTCCCTTTATTAATAAAATATTACTTTAACTAAATGAATAATTTAGTGTGGATAAGTAGACGAATATTGAACTCAAGTATTAAATACAATATTCAATAAAAGCTAGATAGAAAAAAAATTACATAACAAAAAAAAAGTACAAAATATCTTTAAAAAAAAGACCTGGGCAGATCACCATTTTATATTTCAATCATAAAACTGGAACATCTAGATGTAGCACTAGATTACTAAACGGGTTCAAATTTTTATTGTGAAAGGAAAAATAAGTCTAAACATTTAAAAATAATTGTTTATATTTGATTATTATTGAAGTGGAGGTTTTTAGGTGATAAAGGAGGGGAGGACGAGACATTACTCAGCTCATAATATAATCTGGCATATATTTGTTCGTCATAAATTAAAGATTGGCTATATTCAAAACATAAACATAATATATATATGAATAAGAGTAGGCGGGAGAAAGAGTGTAGTGAACACACAAAGAGAAAAAAACTACAATGATTAAAATTTTCGGAGATTAATTAACCGGGGTTGAATTTATTTTTAATATTGTTCCTCTTTCTCATGTAGTTCTCTTTAAGCCCCATATGGCCATGTGGTTATGATTTACACATTTCTAGAGTATTTCAATTTATATTAAATATGTGTTTTTTTTTTTTTTTATACATAGATTGTGACTATTGACAATGCCATAACTTCATTTCTTAATAGTTTTTATCGACTTATTAAAATTGTAGTAGTAGTAGTAGTTGTGTACGCACATAAAATGAATGTTACCTAATAATACCCTAGTGAATGGGTATTTGGCGGTTTGTGTAGAGAAGCAAGTGAGAGATTGTTGGTGAGAATGCCTGACCGCGAAGCGAAGAGTCTTATCCTTTTAGCGGAATTTCCCTACACACCAAACCTGGAAGCACTCTCATGTCAGGTTCTCGGAAGGGTGTACAAAACACGCTTATTGGAGGGCGCTGGTTTTTCACACTACACAGTAAGCCATAAATCCAATTTTGGAAACTGGCACCAATACCCAGCAAGTTAACAGGATTTGGAGACCAGCAAAAAGATATAACAAAAGGCAACGGGGTACAGCACGCAGTACATACTGAGTACATGTGGCACTTGGCGATGTCGGCAATACACTCAACGTAAATCTGGTCGACATTTCTGGTCATCCCAGGGAAGCGGATTTATTTTAGTCATTAAAGAGTTGTGTTTAAGTTTGGCCGAGTTATTTTTTCTTGATTTACGTTATTTTTTGAAATAACAGGGTGTGGTCGGTATAATAACACAAGTACCCAAATTTTATCGTGAAACTGAATATTTCTTACGTTTTTATTTAATATAAAATAATTAACATTCATTAACAATAGGCTAGAAGAATAGCTTTCGCGCAGTTATCTTTCCCCTAGAGTAATGTCACGCAGACAACTACGATTCTTGGCCGCAAATTTCGCTGCGGATAAATTAATTTCTTAAACAACAAAAAAGTTTATAGAGTTAAATCAACAGAGTATACATTGACAAAAGTGTAACTTATTGGAAAACTCTTAGTGCATCTAACACTTATAACATACCCTTGGTTGTATACCTCAATCTAAAGTTGGTTATTCTCATGTGTCTAAAAAAAAAAATTGTACTGCGTTTTTAGCTTCCCGAAATCCTAAGAGTGGGACGATTCCAGGCCTATCTATCTTGAAAAAATAAATTACACGCGAAGTCTAAGTAAGTGTTATTGACGTCAAGAAATCGATAATTTCTACACCGGATATAATCAGGTTCTTTCCGGTGTGCTTAAAGAAACCCCAATTTATCTGAAAATTAAAGTAATTCTGAAGGAAAGTTATACAGAGATTACATTTGTTTAAATACCAATTTTGCATGTTGAGCCACTATTGTAGCTGCGAACATATCTATAGCGCACCAGCAATTTTAGAAATACAAAAGTGAGCTTCGTATTCGTAGTATTAATTTTTTATAGAGACCCCCCCCCCCCCCGCTAGCAATAAAAATGTACTTCAGGAGGAGCATATCACTGGGTGTTGGAAACTATCCCTTAATATCGATTCCTCTAACAGCTGATATTAGTAGGATGTAAGAAAATGGCATGTACAGTAGGAAGACAACAGTTTTCACTTTGACGATAAACGGTTTGAATTCTTGGGTGAACGAGCCCTTCTTATCATCATAAGTATTATATATGGCAACTATTGAGTGTTATTCAATCATAGTGTTTATCAATAAAACAGTCATATATATCAATAAAAAGTTAAAATATGTGGGGCATAGTTATATAGGTAAGTTGGACGTACCATTGAACTTAATCCAAAAATCTACGCTTGATATTAAGACTAGGACTAACCTATATTCTACAAAAGCTAACTAAAAAGTAAGGTTTTCCCGTTACTTGGAAACGTAAAATATACTCGATCTACTTTCTGTGTAACATATAGAAAAATCCTAGGCTGCATTCAAATCCACTTTAATTTGTTTTACAATTTAACAATTGTCTCTATTTTTATTTAAGGCAACGAAATTAACATTCACCAATTATTTTAAAATATTAATTTAAAAATAATAATACTCAACGGAATAAAGTATTAAAAAAAATATTCCTATAAAATATAGATGTTCAAAGCCTTCACTTTTTAGAAATCTAATGTGATCAAACTTAAAATGAAGGCTGTGTCGGAGAGCAAGCAACATTGTTGAAGGTTTGGTATGAATGGATGGATACATTGTTTTATTGTCAGAATAATTGTATTGTGAATACAAAATATATAAGCCTAACAAAAATGTTTGGACATGAGGCAGGTTTCTACAATGTCCATACTATAGAAATTTAGTACACTTTTTGTAGGAAATTTTTTATGACTCTTTAAAACAAAATTAAGTCATAAATTAAATGTTAATCTTAATTAAAATTATCTATAATATTTACAACATAACAATCAGTGAAGAAACACAAATATAAATAACTCATGTTTTTGTTTTATTTTCAAATACGGAAAAAAATTCTTAAATTTCTTTAAGAGAATTAACTCTACCTAGCCTGATTGGATGTTCCTTCTTGGGTATTAAAGGCAATTTGGATGAAACTAAATTGCCTGTAATTTATCATTTGCTTTGTGATGTCACGATTGTAGTCGTTCTTTTCTTTTTCATTCACATTTGATGATTGCTTCCCATCAAGTTGACGTCACAAAATTGATAACAATCTACACCAATCCAATTAAGAAGCTAAAAATATAGTCATTAAAAATTCATTTAAATGCATACTTGCATGTGCTTTAGTGTCCGCAATCAAGTCAAGGGGGAAGGGGGGTTTAATGAAATATTTAAATTTTCAATCGCGATTTCTTCGTTATTATTAGAGTTACAGAAACATTTATGACAAAAAAAAATAGGTGTAAAATGTAATCTAGAAATCATTGTAATTGGAAATAACCCAACACGGACGAAAATTATTTCGTCTCGCAAGAACTGGGAAAACTAAACAGGTTTCATTAGTGATAGACGTAGATGAAAGTTTAAAATGCAAAGGAGAGTTTTTTTTTATTTTTTATCGTAGATATTATTAGTAGATGATTTTAGTTTGGTTTCGGTCATGGTAGATCCGATTTCCATGGAAATGTGAACCTAGGGACAGGACGTCCTCTCTCATCTTCATGATAGGCAGCCCTGAAGATGGCTTACAATGTAAAACGAAACGTTGGCAGATAATCTTTTATTAAAAAAATAAACTTTTTTTTAAAATTTGTATTTTTTTGGATCTACCTTGACTGAACCCCAACTAAAATAATCTAATGTTAAAAATGAAATTTAATTAAAAACCTGGAATTAAAATGTGCATTCAAATATGATTACTATACTACGCTTCGAAGTAGCTGAGAAGAAGAGTGGGAGAAAAGCTCATTCATCATAATTTTTTACTCGAAAATTTCTTCCTCGTTTTGTTTTCTAAATTCTTTTCTTAAAGCTAATAATTTCAAATTTTGGTTTTCCTCTAAACTCCCTCTCATCCACGACTGGTTTTAGCCATTACCAAGGTCATTCAGCGTCCCCTTTCGCCTTCATGATATCCCTGAAGATGCTGTTGTTTGATCAATATGTGGAAAATATAGGTTATGATTAATATTAGATATTTAATAACATAAAGAGGGAAGTTTTCTTTTAAAGAGAGGGTAAGTGATTATTTTGTTTGATAAATAAATTCCTATATTTGGGATTGGTTTATTCAATCATTAAGAAAGTATTCTTATATATGGTAGAGATACTACCACAATACAGCATTTCTTCAACATACCCATATGTTACTCTCGCCATATTGGTTCTGTGTTATTACTCCCACTCTCAGGGGGCTAAAATTAACAGTCTGGCGGCGCAGACGGTAAATTTAGACACAAGTTACTAATGTTTAACAATTTCACCACGTTGTACTAATTATTTTTCTTTTCCCTTCAAGAAATAATTTCAAATAGAATATTTAGGTTGATATTTTAATTAGGGTTTGATAGGTTTCTTGAGCGATCCCTTCAAAGTTATTTTTAAAATGAGCGAAAATCCGTTTTTTCGTACTCCAGAAGAGGTTTTTGCTGAGTTTTGGAGGCAGCTGAATGAAATGATTCTGAATTTGTACACCCCAGTTAGTGAGGTTTCTGATAGTGACTGTTGTGATTTAGAACAAAGTATACCAGAAGATTCGTCATCTTCCGGATTCGACCGGTGTACAAAATTCACAAAACTTTTTCTCTTACTTCAGTTATAAAGGGTAAACATCAGAGAGTTCATTTATTACGGTTGCAATTATAACTATAAGGTTTTTTTTTAAAATATCTTCGTTGTAGTTAAATTTACTTATAGAACACAAATAGTAGAAAATAGGTTAACATTATGTTATTTGAGATATTTACCCATAACATATATTATTGAAAACATTTAAGAACGTTACTTTGAGGGTTAGGTGGGTCGTTTAAAATGTAAATAAATTCATTTAGGGTCGAAATCTAATGAATGGGTGGTCATTATAGAAGACAAAAATTTATATTAGTAATATCTTTGTTATAATCAAGTTACGAAAGATAATATAATATAATGTGGAATTTAACTTTATTTAAACATTTATGTACAACTGTATTTTTTTCGAAAAGTAATTATTGCGGCAGATATTTACGAATATAACTATAAAGTTTCATACTCGGAAATGAATCATGTAATAAAATATAAGTATATTATCCTGTCTGGGTAGGAGCAGTACACCTGTCATAATTATAACAATTGTATTTGAACTAGATGATTGCTGAGTATGCCTCATGAGGCGAAGGTATACAGCCATAGACGTACGAGTGGTCCACGGAAACTGTTATGCAAGCCACTTGGGTCCCCTCGTAATTTATTTGAATGTCCTCTAAGCAGACGTAATTGCAGTGAATCCTTGTGTGTGGACACAATTCCCGGCGAGCAATTGGAGTGTAGGAGCGAAAGAAGTGCGGAACACCTCAATAAGAGGCGTAGTGACAGCCGTGCTCCTGGGAACCTTACGTAAGCAGATGTGTTCCGCTAATGAGGAATTGTCTCCCGAAATACACGTGTCCCCACAAGTCCAAATGCCGATCTGTTTGTCCCAGCTCTCCAGTCACGTTCAGACCGCCACTTACCTTGCCACTCTCATGAATGGGAAACATCACTGCTGCGGTTTCTAAGCAGATTTTCCAATTTTTATAATAATATCATTTTTATATTACAAATGAACAATTAGGAGTTGAGCTTTACCTTAACCCTAAAACACTCTGTGGAAGTCCGAATAGACCAACAATAAACTGCGATGAACATGCGTGTTCAACATTTCATCGAGGAATGCCCATATTACACTAATTTATTCACATGTAAAAACCTTCCAAGACAACTGTCGGCATCCCTGGTAAACCATGAATCCAATGTAGCCAAACTTATGTGCATTTTAAGAAAAACAGGCTTATATGAAAAAATTTAATCACCCCCAACAAAAAGTGTTATTTTGTTGTTGTTGTTTGTTTTTGTTTTCTGTTTTATTGTAGTATTCACTATAGAAATCTAATTATATCATATTGTTGCTAAATTAAGATCTTCAAATTTAATTGTTAATTTACTTTTTAAGTTATATAATTCATATTTCTGTTTTTAAAATGGTTTTGTACCTATATTTAATATAACTTATTGCACATCAACTACTATATAATTAAATGTAACCAAGAACTAAAAAACGAAAAACATTTGAAAGAATGGATAACAGATTAACCCTAGAGAATCCCCAACAGTCAGGGTGTAATAACCATGATGTTGATCGCCCTATAACCTGATCCTAATCCTAATCCTTAACCCTAAATTTGAATAATCAGGACAGGTTTGGGAATTTATGATTTTTTTTTAGTGAAGTTTAGCATATTGCTTTCAATTAAGGACGGACATAAATAAGAATAAATGGCTATCTTGTACTGATTTTCCTTAATAAAAGCTGTAAAGATCAATAAAGGGAAGTGCAGTGATTTTAAAGGGAGAAAAAAAAAATACTGAATTCATTATCAATCGAAATATAATATTGTGTATGGATGTGTTAACGCTCTACAAATACCATAGTGCTTTAGTTGGAACGGAATTTAACAGGTCTCTTTTAAATGAAATAAGTCAGGCACGTTATTGAGAAAAATCTAAACAATATGATTGGCAATTTACTTGCAAAGCTATATTTCGTTAAACGTTATTTGTTTTCTATATGCTGCAGACATTTTTTTATTATTTGGTTAGTGATTTAATATAAAAATTTGAAATAATTTTTATACCATAAATGAACAATTAGGAGTTGAGCTTTACCTTAACCGTAAATTTGAATGGTCAGGATAGGAGTGGGAATTTATGATCTTAGTGAATTTTAGTATACTGCTTTTAAATTCAAAACAAAATACTATCTTTGTTTTCGTGCAAAATCAGTCCAATAAGAATAGAGGGACTAATCTCAATTTCAAGTGTGAGTAAGACATGTTTTTCGCTGCAATGGGCTTCATATTGTTTTTTTAACATAAATTAGTTTTTCACGTAGGCTTCGTCGGTCGTCAGATGTATTTACCATTTTATCTTCCGGGTTGGACCGAGTCAAATTGTTCTTTTTTGCCGAGCTTTCGCACATCATGTGATGGCTTCTTCAGGGCTGAAAAGAGAATGAGAGTTGTTTTATCTTTTTCCTTTTTACAACTCTCATTCTCTTTTCAGCCCTGAAGAAGCCATCACATGATGTGCGAAAGCTCGGCAACTCTCATTCTCTTTTCAGCCCTGAAGAAGCCATCACATGATGTGCGAAAGCTCGGCAAAAAAGAACAATTTGACTCGGTCCAACCCGGAAGATGAAATGGTAAATAAATTAGTTTGCTGACTAAAAAAAATGTTTTAAATGCTACAATGTAAAATTGAAAAAATAGGAAGGTTTTTTCATAGCAAAAATTCATAATTATCATTAAAAGACAAAAGTTAAATAGAGTCGCATAAATGAGTTGTCTGATAATAAAGGAGGGTAAGCAAAATGGCAAATTTAATAGACGTATAAGTAATTTTGATTGCTCTTTATCGGGATCCAACAAGCAGGAGAGCGGCTTTACCTGAAGCCATAAATCAATTGCAGTATGCAATCATTATTCCATTTAGAGTAGGCATTCAAGTACTGGATGGTCGAGGACTACTGTAGTTGAGATGACACTGAGGATGAGTGGCAAGCAAAGTGCTGCTAATGCACGGAGCTTGTGGACGGCCAGCAAAGAGATTTAATCTCCTAAGCGATTGGTTCCCCGAAAGGTCTCTTGGAAGGTGTCGGCCCATGAGGCGAGGACATGACCCCTGCAATCTCAATACTATCTACATCTCTCATTTCATCTGTTCGAATCGATTGCTGTGTCCCGTTGTTCTGCGTGCCTTCTCTGCCAGGATCACTTCCTGACACTTCCTCTCAGGGACTACCGAGGGTCAACTACTCCTACTGGAACAAGGGTGAATCCCGCGGATTTTGGTTTTTTTTTTAAATCTCAGAACAAGATTAATTGTTCAATTTTCTTGTTTAAGTCTTAATCAATAAACCAATATCTTTAATGAGTTTTATTACTCTGAAAGAATATAAGACCCCCCCCTCCTGCTTCGAAAACGTTTTTTGCTCACACTTGATATTTCAGCTAACTCACAACTCCTATTGGTCCGATTTTGTTCTCGGACACAATTTAAAAGCTTCATAGCTGATTTTGTTTACAATAGCTACAAACTGTGACCTGTAGATTGTTGACTGTAGGATCTACACACATACATACACACACGCATGCAAGGACACACCCACCCGCACGCACGCATATTTCATCGATTTTAATGACTAGTAGATAAGATCAAAAGTAGGGGACAATAACCAATTTTTAAATAATCAGAAAGTAGTGGAAAGTATTTACCGTTTCTTCTTCCGGGTTGGACCGTGTCAAGTTATTGTTATTTGCCAAGCTTTCGCACATCATGTGATGGCTTCTTCAGGGCTGCAAAGAGAATGAGAGTTGTAAAAGAGAGATTTAAAATCCAGGTAAATACATCTGACGACTGTCGAAGCATACGTGAACATAGAACAGTAGTGGAAAGGATTGACTACGTCCTACTTATATATTATTGAACTTACGAAATGGTTAAGAGTGTCAGAATTATCTATCCACCTGGTATATTAGTTTGAAAGATTTAATTTCTATTTGAACAAAGAAGAATATGTAAATTGGAATACAAGTTTATGTATGGCAATTTCTAGAGATAACTCGTCAATTCTTTCTGTAAGAAAATCTCATATACTGGACAAAAAAAATAGAACAAATATTTTCGAGAACTAGAGTATTGAAAGACATTAACACACGCGCACAAACACATTCGCATGGATTCATTAAATTCATTTGTGAGTTTTCATTATTAGGATGGCCTCCAGTTTCGACATCTACTCGGTAGGATCGATGAAGATTTGAAGAATTTCCGGCCTCTCATGAAATTCGCCAAAACAAAAAATTGGACTCGAACGATGGTTTCTGAAATTAATTTACGCGATTAATGGGAAATAGCAAACTGCAAATGAAAATTAACTACTTCTTATTTATTAAATACTAGTTAATGATGAATTGAATTAGTAAAACTGGAAAATTAGCAGTTCTCTAATAGTTAACTACTCCTTCTTTCAACTAGTAATTTTTGCAGTTAACTTCATTTTTAGTTTGTTGTTATGTTTGTGGTCAATTGTTACTATTTCTTGTCAGTTAGTAGTTAAAATGACACTACTGACTAAGAAGAAGTTACGCACGTCACCTCCTCTTTGCAGACAGCGAGAACTGAGGAAATGAGGTAACAAGCTATTGTTGTCGACAAACCATCTCCAACTCAAAATATTAGGATATTTTGAGTTGGAGATTGTTTGTCAAATCGATCTTGAGTCAAAATTGTATTGTAAGAAGACAATTTCTTACTATTTAACGGTAAAAAAGAAATATCCTGTAACTTTCCTGCTATCTATTATCCTACTTAAGTTTGATAAATACCATCGTTTTCTGTTATCTATAATCCTACTCAAGCCTGATACCACCGTTTTCTAGTATCTATGGTATAATCTTACTGAAGCGTAATAAATACCACATTTTTCAGTTATCTATAATCCTACTGAAGCCTGATATATACCATAGTTTTAGGTTATCTATAATGCTACTGAAGCAAGATAAATACCATAGTTTTATGTTATCTATAATCTTACTGAAGCAAGATAAATACCATATTTTTCAGTTATCTATAATCCTACTGAAGCCTGATAAATACCATCGTATTCTGTTATATCTAATCCTACTGAAGCCTGATAAATAACATCGTTTTCTGTTATCTATAATGCTACTGAAGCCTGATAAATACAATAATTATTAAACAATGTGTTTTAATAATAACGACAATTTTCCCAATGAGGAGTTTACCAAAAACCAGGCAAATGTTTTCTTAGCTATAGAAGCCTCAATTTTTTTACTTATCTTTATAAAGCCCAGTACGTTTTAATAAAATGACTAATCATATATTATTCAGCTGGTTTACAAAATCACGTTATAATATAAAATAATTCACTACTCCCATAAATTTTGAACACCATTCATCATAATTTTAGTGGCCATAATTTTATTTAAAACAGTAGGTCAGTTCATATCAAAAGTAAAAAGTAGCACAAATATTTAATAATTAGGATACTCACTAAGCGAACTGCTTTAGACTATGAAGAAAGGATTTTTTTTTTCAGTTTTTGTTTTCAGTTAACATTGATAAGTGATAAGTTGCAATGATTAACAAGTTCTCTGTAAATAAGCATATTTAATTTATTTGCACATGATAATTAATTTATTAGCAGTAAGTAATTTACATTTTATATCTATTTATGTAATAGTTAGTAAGGGCAGTATACATTTAAAGGAACATTGTGATTAGTAGATTTAATTATTTGTTATAATAAATTAGTTTAATTTATCTTCATCATGTCGTCTACACGGAAACAGTTTTCTTGCTTTTTTTAAAAACTTGTTTATTTATACATCTATTCATTTAATCTTGAAAAACGTTAATAATTATGAGAAAGAGAGAGCGAGAGAATGGAAATTTCTTAAGGGTGTTACTTTGACACTTGGATACATCTCATTTTTTTAATATAAAAACCAAATTCAGTTTTTTTTTTTTGTTTTTTTTTTTGCTGGAACCGATTAAAGCAGAAGAAGAAAGTTTAGAGAAAATGAAATTGCAGATAAGAATATTATTAGTCCGTCACGCAGGATCTGCGTTAACCAGTTACATTTCTCATGTTTCATCAAGATGTCCATAAATGAGAGTAAATGACGGCTTATATCTTAGATGCTGGAGAGTACAATGAGTGCCAAAGGTAAGACCACTTACTTTTGCTCTAGGGACATTCACCCACCCCAGTTACATTCGTAAATATTTCCTTCAATAAGCGATTTTTGCTTAAATGGTGGGCAAGATAAATTTTGCACCTGTTATGTTCATTAAACTTTATCGTAACTCAAACTACAAGGAAGGTATCAATATTATAAATGTTGACCACCCTCTCATTAAAGTGAATCCGTTCAACAGTTTCCTATTTTTTTTCTTTCACTTGGCCTTTCATGTAATTCCCTGCTACTATTGGTCCGATTTTAGTCAATGACGCCTTTGGGTTGACCTCTAAAACTACATGCAGAATTTCATTACGTAAACTGTAAATAAAAGTTATCTGTAGAGCATTGACAGACACACACACACGCTCACACATAGGCAAACATACAACTTTCAGTTTACTATAATTTTTTTTTAGAAGGTGCAATTGGAGAAAATATTTAAAAATCTGTTATGAGGACGGTCCCTCTTATAGTTCCGTCTTTTGTAAAATAAATGAATTGTTCATTCACTTTTTAAGTGGGTAATAAACTTTGAAAAGACGGATTATAAGGTAAATATTAGTTGGTGGCTTGCTAATTGAAGAGATTGGTTGAATTTCATAAATAATTTGCGGTCAACTATCATTATAATAGTTTAGTAAAGGTAAGTGAGGAAAAGCAAGAGAGAGAGATTTGACGCAGAATATATTTAGTGTAATATTTATTTACCATTACGGATACATAAAACAGACAGGTTCATGATGACATTTTCAAAAACTTTATCCACATAAATAAAATATATTACTTATTTCTTAGGATACTGGATTCCCTTGCCGGTATTATAAATAATCATAAACGATCGCTTGGTAAACAAATAACTATCTTATTTTAATTAAGTTTCGACCTTTAATGCCATCTCCATATTGAAGTTTTGTCACGCGTATATTAGTAAAGAATTGCAATCGTATAAAATTTTAGTGAATTTCGTATATAAATGGGGGATTACCTAAAAAGTTAAAATGATCCAATCAGTTCGAGTGGTCAGTACTTTTATTCAATATATCAAGAAAGATAAAAATAAATTTAAAAAATCATATTCAATATCAGCATAAATAGACAAATCATTCGTCGCTATTTACAAACTACTATTAGTCAAAAATAAACAACTCTAAACTGAGAAATATATTGATAGAAATAGGACAATTATAAAATAATGATTATAACAAATGTTTGACGAAGAAGAAGCAAAGTTAGAGTACTAAAAAAAAAAAAATATACATATTTTCTTTCAGGAGTTCATAGATTTATTCATTTTTAATTATAATTCTAAAGAATGTTTGTTCCACCTATTTCCCGCAACATCTGAAATCGATGACTCAATTAAGCCTCGAAAAAATAAATTTTGTATGCTTACACATACTAATATGTTTAAAATTCCGTGATTCATAGCAGAAAATCCGACCTATATGGCCACATTTGTAATGAATTATGTTATTAGGTCAATAAACCAGTTATCTGAAAATCTTCAGCAGTCAATTATAGTGTTAAAATATCAAAATGAGGCATATGACATAGAAATACAAATTTCAAATTTAGCTTCGCTAAGAAGCAAAATTTATTTTCTGCTTTAACTTAAATTTGAACAATACAAATTAGATTCATTTACAGAGGACTTCATTGACGGGCTAAACCTCACAAAAAAAAAATCTAATCTAAGAACTGCAGAAACTGATAAAATCTTTCTGCACCAAATTTTGATAATTTGGATGATGTACACATTAACCAAAGATTCATGAATAGTCCTACCACTTTTATTCTTTTAATTCAGTATTTTTGGACTTTGAAAACTTTTCAGAATTGGAAATCAAGTTTAATTGAATGAAGTTATACTAGTGGAAGTGTGTTCATGACAATTTTGTCAAACATGCCATTTTGTTTGTATGACACAGCTGCGAACAAGTGACAGCTGAAGCCACTAATAGACGACTTCCGATGTAATGAATATTTGCGCTGCATACAATGCAAAAACCTCATTATTAAATCTACATTTCTCCGAGAAAACTACAAGTACTATCTTTGCCAATAAACCTTATATATAATGGAAAAATATTTCTACCTCCATCTTAAAACACTTGTCTGTCCTAAGTTTTTCCCCTGTGTCATTCAAATTTAAAACATAATGACTTGCATTTGAATTAATTTAATATTTATATGAAACAGTTAATAACATACCTTAAATGCTCTCATTATTGTAATATGTAAAATTTGTCAAAATTATTTTTAGGTTTGATTATGGTTCTCATGATAAATAAGGATAACAGAGAAACAATACTTCACTGATTAAACAAAATCTCTCTCTCTCTCTCTCTCTCCCTCCCTCTTT
>KZ807455.1:136469-147081 GCA_000696205.2 Oncopeltus fasciatus
TATATATATAAACACCCAATAGTTACATTACGAATGTAACTTCCATTTATGTACTAGTAAAACATTCATCTTATTACTATGAATCTTTCGAAAATACAAATATTGTCTGCCTTAGCAACAATGACATTAGTGCAAGCATAATTAAATTGACTTATACAAAAAATAAACATCAACTTACCTCATTAATAAAGCAATTGATATTAAAATAAATAATGTTACTACTCAAGGCAACAGGCGGGACTTCATCTACATGTCATTTTGTATAGATAACAGTCAGCCTTCTGAATATAAGTAAATACAAAGAGGTATATTGAGTACATCTAACATATTTTGAATTAGTCCTTACTTTGACGTTTTAAATATTTTAACTAACTTTTACATGAGCAATATTACTAAAACTTCGAGAGCATATATTTTACTATTTAGAATAAGATATTAAATGGACCCCAGGGCCTTTAACATGCAGGTGTCGCAAGTTAACCAGGACACCCATATATACATATATATATGGAATTCACTATACCTAACTTTCATGAGGAGAGGGTTCTGTTGTCGAAATAGAGAACTCAGCATAACCAAGATGGCATACAAAATAAGCTGAGACTTAATCAATGCGATTAAAAATATTCGCTTATTGAAAAAAATTAAGTTGTATTTTATCAATATTTTGACTAAATCCTATTTACCTCTTTAATCTTATATCTCCATAGTCAACAACTTCTCCATCTTTTATTAAAAAGTATTTAAATTTTGGTGAATGAATATTTTATTTTATTATATCTACCACAAGCTCGTAAAATAAGTAGAAGTTGAAGTCATGGTTATTTATGTTATGATGTTGGATGATTCTGAGCATTTACCTTCTTAGATTTTTATTTGTCACTGCCAATATAACAATTTTAACAATTTAATTAAAAATGACAATTAAAAATATATATCAGTGTTGAAAGTGCAGTTTGCTCTTATTTCAGATATTTTTTTTTCTTTTAGAGGCCCTATTCATTCTTCTTGGGGCATTATTATTATTACAAGAGTTTTTATCATCATTTATCTGAAAGTCTGTGGAAGGAACATCTTTTCATGATGAAAGAGAAATAAACTCAGTGAAAAGAATTATATATTTATGATTTTAAATAATTATAAAGTCTTTCATAGAGAAATTTCATATGCTAAGTGCATTCCTCAAAATGTGCATTCCTTAAAATTTCATTTTAATGAAAGTTAATTCATATTTTTACTTTAAACTGAATTTCTCACAAACCAACTGGTAATGTTTTCCTGATTAATTAAATTTAAAATAAAATATTTACCAACATTAAACATTTAACATATAACATAATTATTTAGTTATTTAAGTACCAAGATTGTTGTGATAAAGAAATAATTGCAACCATTAAGTTGTTAAAATATTTCTTCTCAAATATTCTGTCAGGGAAACCCCCTTTCCTTATCTTGAATTAATATATAATTATCATTTTAATATAAGACTTTTAAGTTTGTGTTCAAATATCAGTCTCTGGGAATTAAAGAATGGTTTAAATCATGTAACCTGTTTCAGGTTGTGCCTTCCAAATCTAATTTTTTATTTTAGGTAATTAATCTTTTCTAATCTAATTAGTTTACAAGTTTATAGCATGTATTAATCAATAATCACTTTAAGTAAGTATTAATGTGAAATATCGAGTCAGTTATGATTTAAAAAAATTAATGGGGCTGTAAAATATGACTTTTCAAGTAGAATTCCAAATAATTTCAAAAGTACATCTATTCTTATGACATAATTTTGTTCATCAACAAAACATAATTGTGAATTTTTATTTAAGACCTTATGTTATATTTCTTTCTCATTAAGTAACAATTACACCTAAAACATTTTTCAGCCAAAATTTAGTGTTTCAAGTAAACTAACACTCCCACAGCTTTGATATTTTAATAACCCTTGAAATCTTTTATTTTAATATATAGCATCTATATTATCAATCCAATGATTGAAATATTTTTGAAACTGTAGCAAAAGGTCTATCATACAAGAGCTGTGTAAACTAAACTTACTAAAGAAACAGTGAAATTTAAAATCCATACTAAAAATTGAATTTTAAACCCTACTAATAATATTTCAATTTTATCGAATCTAAAAATTTAACAAATTAATCATACTAATGCTAAATATCAAACTATGCCAAAGTTTACTTATTTCATAGAGTGTTAAGTAAAATTTAAGAGAGAGAGGAAGATAAGTAATTGACTGTCTAGGATATCAATAGTTGAGGTTTGGACTGATTGGATTTAAGAAAAAATACTTGTATGAATAAGTATTCAAGAAAATGTCTTGAACAACGACATTTTTAAAAAGTATTGCTTATTCAGATAGTTAAGATACTCCTTGCCATTATCATCAGCCCTGAAGATGGCCTGCAATGCAAGTCAAAATGGCATTTAAAAAAAAAATTCTTGTTAATTTTTTTATGTCTGTATTTTTTAAAATTCTTTCTGATCAAACCTCATCTATCAATGGACTGTTAAATTGAGGATTCCTATTAATCCCGACTCCTAATGCTTTAATTTAGCATTAACTAAATTGCAAAGCATTGCTGTAACCTCACTATTATGCTGTCCCTTAAAGAAAAAAAAAATTTCATTGAATTTAACACTATAGGTAAGTTTCCAATCCTACTAGTCTAATAATAATCACTAATAAACTTCGTGCTTCTATTACATAAAAACTAACAATGTTTTATTGTGCAAAATCATAATTGTAGCAATAAGTTAACGAAAAATTAAAGATTCATATATGCATACACTCTCATATAAAATAATTTTCATAAATTCATAATTCATTTAAGTTATTTATTCATTCAGCTAAAAAAGTGAACATACGCGGACACACCAAACCCATGCAGACACCCTCAAAATCACACCCGAAGTCATATAATACGACACTGATTCAGTATCCTTATTAGTAAAATGTAGATTTTCCAAGAGGTTTTCATACTACTTTATTTGTTTAAATATCATTTTAGTATTCNTGAAGAAAATTCATTCAGTTCCAGCTGTTCTTGGAATTAAAATTTTATTGCCACACTTTTATTTTGTGAGAATTATATACATTTGAGCAAGATTTAATTATTTATATACATTTCAGCAGAATTTAATCTATTTGATATAAGGAAAATGTGATATTGGTAGTATAATAACTGATTTATGTTTATAATGGAGTAAATAGTGGTATAATTGATATTAAAAGGAAAATATTTATTTTGTATCCTACACTTTTATGCGTTCATTTGATGGTATGTGAATATTAAGCTAAGATCTCAGAAGAAGATTAAGGGTATGGTTCATACAGACTGGATGCTTGTTTCTCACAAAAACCATAGTTTCATGCCTCATTTATCAACTGAAAAGAGAGTAAAGCAGAAAACCATTTTAAGCATTTACTAGGTGGAATTTGGTTAGATTCACATCAAAATCACCCATAAACATAAAGCAATATCTGTTTTAATTATTTTCCTAATTTCTAATAGATTTAATTCCTCAAATTCTTAAATGGATATTTATAACTAAAGTATGAGTACAGTTTTAAATTTTAAATTATTTAAAAATAATTATGAAATCATCTTGATTAATTCTGAAGCAAGATTTACTCAATCAATTTTTTTCTTTCAACACATTATCTCCAAAACCACAAAAACAAATTCTTTTGGTATTTCAGTTTTGTTGTAGTAGTTAAATTGAGAGTAGGATGATGATTTCTATTTTAAAATTACAAAAATGGGGATCAAATAATGAATTTTATTTGACAGGTAATAATATTTAGAAATATAAATTATATGATAAAATTTGTTAAAGAGAAAGTGAAGTAAAATCTGTTTAGTGTAGGTATTGTTGGCAATTGAAATGCATTTAAAAATAGTAATTAGTTATAAGATTGATATTGCAGGTAAGGAACCTGATAGGTTCAGTAAAAGATGTATTATTCCTTTTTTTTTTTTTAAACCATCTTGGAAGGNGCACGACCGCATTCAACCTGCCTGAAAATGCAGTAATAATTGCGAAACCGGTTGCAATAAAGTTTTTAAAAAAACAGAAAGACTACATATTTTACTTAACCTATAAAAAATAGTAATTATTTATATTAATTAAAGTATAACAAAATAATAAAAATTAGTATTAATTTTAAATAATTATCATGAATATTAATAAAAATATTTTAATAGCATAATATATCAATTTTATTTTGTTTTTTTATACAAAACCTAATTTTTATTTAAATAAATTTATGTGAGCTATTTCATCCAGAATTGAGAAGAAAATGAAGTTCATTATTCTTGGTAGAATTTGATATTTTAAAAATTTATAACCCATGAATTCATTCTCTAAGTAATTATTCTATTGTTGCAAAGTATTTTGTTTATATATATCTTAGCTTAATTCTTTTAAAAGAACAAATATTATCATTATAGTTAATTGTCACATCTAAATATAAATAATTGTTTCATCTAATTGAGAATTAAAACAAACTATGTAGATTGCATATGATTTTAGCGTAGCTGAATCAAATAACTTTTTGACATTTGCTAATGTGATTGTTTCTAATTTCAATACTAAAACATTAGAATAATTTCTTATACATTTAGTATGATTTTTAAATTTTTGTTGGTTTGATGAATTGAGCCATAATAAAACTGTAAATCAATGCATCATCCTATGTTCTTCTTTGGAAAAATAAAAAAATAAAATCAGAAGTTCTGTATAAGAACAACCTGAATAGCTACATTCCTTCAGAATCATTAATATGCTTATTAAATTTTAATGATAAACTCTCTCTCTTTTTTATTTTTATTTATATATTTTATAGCTAGCTTTTTATAATTCCTGTGGAATCTTGAGTGATGGTTGACAGTGTTTCATCCTACAATCATTTCCCCCAGGGAAAGATAAAATTTTAAAAAATGTTCAGCAGTTACAACCAGTGGTTTGTAATACCACTTTTGGATTATAATTTTAACTTCTACAAAGTATAACATTTAATAGGTCATATATCATAAAAAGGAGTAATCAGATAGTGCAAAGTCAGGACATTATAGTAGAAGAGACAGAACTCGATCCCATCAAGTTTTAAACTTTTCTTCAATTAGATAGGAAGTGTTTGGATAAGCATTATCTAACTGAGCTACCAATTTTATTTAAACATAATCAAAGGGGGATAATGCTAATTTGTATTTGTTCTTTCCAGTAATATATAAAGAGTTCTAAGTTATAGGAATTTCATGGACACCAATACCTTGCGTCTTTGAAATAAAATATATTTCAACTAACAAAACTAAACAAAGGCTTTTTAGTAGCATTAAAATGAAAATATAAAAACTTCATTGAACCTCTAAGAAGATTATTCGGTATTAGTAATCATTAAAGAGGATTAAAAAATTTACAGTTCATTGAAATCTTAGACTAAATAAAACACTGGTTTAAAAAAAAAAAAAATTAATTTACCAATAATTTAATTTAGTAATTAATTTACTTTATAATGAATTACTTTTCATATTAACAGTGATTGACTGGTTTTAGAGAGTAAAAGGAACCACATTTCAGGGAGTAATAAGAATGATATTCATTTGCTTATAAAGTAATGATGTTCAAAAATTAATAAATAGGAGTTAGTGGAGTCTGTCAACAAATTCAAAAATATTCTCTCAATAGAATAACAATTTGAGCAATATACTTACATGATAAAGTGAAATAACTACTATTATTTTGTCTAAAATTATTTGAAGTCAACCAGTAATTGTTGATTCAACTTTTTTAATATGTTTAGAACAGTAACATTAAATAGTTGATAGTAACATTATAAAGGGTGTAAACGTAGGCTTCTAACCTAGAGAAGGTGTGTGGTTAGAGCATCATGCTGAACATCTTATTATTTCCCAAAGCTGGGTGTTTCCATGAGCACACTAGGAATCCTGTGGGCCATTTCAAACTGAAGTATAGATATTTAAAAAAACATCAACAGTGCACTGTGAGCCTTAAACCTGAGATCTTTGGCTTAGGAGTTCAGTTCTACTACTGGACCACAATGCTGCTTATCAATTATCTAATATTGATAATTGATAAGGAGCATTATTATCATATGAATTATGAACAATCAGATATCTGACAATATTGATTGTTCATAAGGAGTCAAAGGTAAATAAGTAGGAGTAACACATTTTGAAACCTTTTTAATAAACTAGTTATAACTAGTAAAACTTTTCTACTTCCATATACAAGGTGCCTCTTCTATGTTCATGAAACTAGTCAGTTATTCAAACTGTATTTTTTGTAATTAAATCAATGGCGTTTAAAAAATAAATTCTAATAAAGTATTAGATAATTAACAACTTATATCTGCACACAAAATAGTCCTGGTGCAATTTCAAAATAAATTTAATAAAATAATAACAGTTGAGTGACTTGTATATATAAGAAGTCCCATATGTTTATTTTGAGATAGAATTATGAATAAAGAATAAATAGTAGAATGAATGAATAAAAAAAAAAATTAATTTCAAAGAATATAACTCATGTTGCATGAGTGAAATGCACTCATGAGTGAAAAATATCATTGAATATAAAAGTGTGGAAATTGAAATCTAAGGATTTCTGGACTCTTCCAACTGCTTACCTAATTTTACAAGATATTTTATAGCTTTACTTTCATTATTTAGCCTGTAGTTGATAATTTCATTTCTGTGCTCATTTTTTTTGCATGGTTTTTTGGAAGGAGGATATTGGTATTTTTAATGTTTATAGAAATGTGAATTTGTTAAGTTATGCTTTGTATGGGAGTTCCTGCAGCAAGAACTATGAGTTTTAAAGTAAGGGATTTTGTTAGTGGCTGACAGCAGCCTATCAGCTTTTTGGATTTGAGAGTTTTGCAATCGGGATGATGAGATGATTATGCAGAACAGGATCTGTACTCTTTTTAGATGAATCTATGGATGTGAGTGGTGAAAGCTACTACTGGTCAAAGGTCAATCTCATTGGATTTGCCAGGAAGACAGACTGCATAGTTGGTCAGTAAATGCATGATGTGGAAAATATTGCAATAAAATCATTGGAACTTTTTTTTTTATGGATCCCTCAAGAGGGCTGATTATCCCAGATTCACCAAAGAGCAACTTCCACAGATTTCACACAAGACTACTTTTTGGTAGTCCAGCAAGATAGATATCCTGTACACTATTCGCAGCAAACAAGATGAACTGTTAGCAGAATGTTTAACAAAAGGAGGATTGCTCGGTGTGGACCAATACCTTACCTGCAAGATCTGACACTGCTGGATGTATTTCTTATGAGGAGTATTAAAAAATAAGGTTTATGCCCACAAAATCAACTATACCAGATCAGATAAGGGGAAGAATATCAGAAGATCCTTGAGATCAACAAATCAAGTTCAGATTCAGATATTAGTTGGTAACTTCCTTCGAGAATAGAGATGTACTTAAGAGTCAGAGGTGGTACTTTAGAAGACACAGTACAAACAGAGTAATTTACATTCTAAGAACTTAACTAATACTTCTTACTTTTGTTTTATACATGTTATTTTTCATTGCTTTTCTCTTAATTTTGTTAACCATGGTATTATTTAGAAATACTCGAATTCCTGTGACTTTTGTTTTAAACAAAATACAGTATTAAATAAAATAAAAACGTTTTTAGCTCGTCAGCCTAAGCTTGAGATCCTCTAAAGTTTTTAACTTTTGATTAACGCTTAGAAGTTCCCTGGAAATGCAACTAATTTCTCGTTATTATATTTTTGAGTTACTGCCTTGGCAATATTGTCAGTCTAAAGTGGATTAAAATGATCTGTCTCCTTCTCCTATTAACCTCGATAATAAGTTGAAAATGGGAGTATGACTTCTTTAATCTTTAATTTTCAAGTTATCCAACTGCAGGTTTAGGTTTCTTTCAAAATATTTTATGCTCTTTAAAACTGTGCATATGAAAACAAATGACATCATTTTCTCTTTCATTTTTCGCTCAGATCAACATTTTAAGCAGGAAATGCCTTTGAGCCATTAAAATGAACACCTTGTATATACATTAACATTAATTAAAATTAATATGTACACACATCAATTTATATTTAATTCATATTCATGTGTATGTGTGTGCATACGTGAGTTTGTCCACGTGTGTGTGCGTTTGATGTTCTAATGATTTTTAAATAATTTAAATAATAAATAGTTATATTAGTTTATAATTAATTAGATAGATTAGCCTCTATTTTTGCATATAACAGTAGGGACTACTTCTGTTTTGTTTTTAAGTCCAAGGATGGATTATAATATATTCTGAAACATTTTAATTGGAATATAAATATTCAAAATTTCTTCATGAATTTCTCCTATACATGAAGACCTAGTAGTTTGATTAAAATATGGAACTAGAGGTAACACTAGAAGGCTACTAATTAAATGTTATGCGGGTTAGCATTCTTCCCGCCTTCAGGGGTTTGAATTAAAATGTAAATATATTGCCTTCTGTCCATTTTTTAAAACAATTATTACATAATAATTGTTTTATCTAAATTTATATTCTATAAAAGTAATTATTCATTTTTATTTTTCGACAATACAGTGGAAAAATGTTTCATATTTTGCAGAAATTTTAAAGTTACGCAGAGAAAGAAAAGGCCGAATAAAAATTCAATGTTTAAATACATACAGTTGTTATGAAGAAACATTAAACAGACAATTAGAAGAGCAATTTACAATGAAACTTAACATACATTTGTTTATGGATAAAATAAATATTTTTGGAGACATACAGCAAAATTAAACAATTAAGAGTGGGGGTTTACCAATACCGTAAACTTTAATTTTACAGCCTAATAGCCACAATTAGCTGTCATTCCTAAGGTAATTAAACGTAAATTGAATGGAGAAGTTTCTGTTTGTGCAAAATTGGACGAATAAGCGTAGGGGATTACAAATATCGAGTACAAATATAAAAACTTTTCGTTGCAATGTTCTTTATATTTAGTTTAGAGAAATTAAACTCAACGTAGATTTCATTATCAAAAAAAAAAAAAAATTAAATTTTAATAGTTATACAGTAAAATTGAAGTGGGATTCTATCTGAGCTTTAGCTTAGCTAATTTAGCTATTTATAAGCCGAAATTAGTTATTTATCTTAATGAATTTTGTTATTTAAACTTAATGTACAATGAATGACTGAACAACAAAACTAAACATAAATTTGTATATTGATAAAAGATTAATTATATTATTGTGGAAAAATTATATGACAGATAGTTCAACAAGGCAGATTCGTAAAGTACCATTTGTAAAGGAGTGTCGCCTCAATAGCTTGTCTAATCTGTAGTTTTAACAAAATGACTCATTGCTTATTGATGTAAATAAGTAATGGTATACATTACAGTAATTTCCGAATACTTAAGAACCATAAAATTTTGGAATTATCTACCTTTAATATTGTACTATATTAAACGAATGCACTTTTTACTTATTTACCAGTTAGTATAACCGTTATAGTGAAAAGATTGAAGGTTAGGGAAAAAAAAAATTGAAATTGTAAAATTATTACATTTCCGAATACTTTAGCTTTCTGTGCACCATAAACTAACGCTTAACTCATTATTCATCCAATAAATCTATTTGGTAGCAACTATAACACAAGTTAGAATACTAATTTTCGGGATTGAATTGTCTAAATATTGCTTGTTACACATAATTACAATTACAGAAAATTATTATCTTCTTCTTCTATAAATTCGTAAATAATGTAGTTAGGTAAGTGAATTGAGTTTTAGAGAGATCATATCGATCGAAAATTTGACCTCACTCAACTCACGTATAAGAAATGACTCACTCAGTTACAAGTTTAAAAAAAATCTTTCTCTTTGGAATGTGTGGACATTAGGAGTCTTATTGAAAGTAGGACGGTTCTCGTGCAGGAACCGGGTCCTGAGTGGATGGAATATGGCGACTCCAGCATTCACGAACGATGAGGTATTACTGAACTCACAGCTCACTCGTCCCACTAAAATCCCAAACCATTCAAATTAATTAATTCTAGATTTTCTCTTCAAATGCCTCATTTTGAAATTTCTCTGACGCAATGGCGATGCATCCAGGAGAAATTAATTTTAGAACTTTAGTTCCGCGAAAAAAGTGAATCCGAACTACTTGTCCTCTTCTCTGCTAACATTAGGTACCAAATTTATTAATATTAAAATATTTACTGAATGTATTACAGGGTACCAAACTTAACACCTATAAATTTGTATTCTTATTTTTAATTTAAGATATTTGGATTTTCCTACGTTTGGGATATCTCACTTTTATACCAAAGTTACTTTAGTCTGATTAATGTTTATTTATCGTTTTGAGTTAACGACTGTACGAAATAATAACTCTTACTAAATTACTATTAATTGTTCTAATAAACATTATTGAATTGGCTAAATTAATAATTACAGAAATTTCCTTTTTTGCAATAAAAAGGAATGATTTTATATAAAATAAGTAGCTCCTTTAAGGTTTTTTCATTCTACTTCTTTTTATGTATTAAATTCGTAGGAAAAAAAAAATACTTTTTTTTTTTTTTT
>KZ807455.1:169209-189932 GCA_000696205.2 Oncopeltus fasciatus
CTCTCTCTCTCTCTCTCTCTCTCTCTCTCTCTCTCTCTCTCTCTCTCTCTCTCTCTCTCTCTCTCTCTGTCTCTCTCTCTCCTTCTATATATATATATATATATATGTGATCTAACTTTATGATTAGAATAGTTTTATTTTAGCCCTGAAAGTGGCATTTTGGTCTGAACCAGCTGATATAAGTCAAAACTGCCCATACAAGTGGACAAGTTATCTGAATTATGAAGAGAATATCTTCATGCTTCAATAAGAAAATGATCTGCTTACTTTGCAAATAATTCATTTTGTTCTAGGGCATTTCTCCTGAGGGGGTAGAGAGTGTGTTCGCGTAGGAAAGGGTTCTTGGTTTCCTGTTCCGTTCCAGGCCAGTGCACGGAGGCCGGCCTCTCAGGAGTGAAACTGTACTTGGGCTCCTATGGTATACTTACTCGTACAGTAAATTCCCTGGCATTAGTCGGCGGGAAAGCCGGAATATTTGTAGTCTAAAGGGTATGAATAGATGTGCGGACATCACTAAGCTAAATTTGAGTGATAAATATTCCATGTACCACTTCATTCTTAGCCTCTTATGTGTATACGGACGCCCGAACCTCGCACGCAAGCTACCACATTCCAACACAGGCTCGTACACGCAAACTCTTTTTGTATGTGTGAGCGAGCATGGCGGTGTGTATTGGTGCACATTTGGTTCCGCATGTGTTATGTCTGGGAATAATTTAATTTATTGCATTATACGGATATTTGGCTATGTTTTACACAAACCTACTCTTACATTTTAATTGAAAATTAAATAACCTAAATTAAATATGAACCTCTACTTCAATTTTTTCGAATTGACACATTAATTAGCTACTTACATTAATAGTATTTAGGAGAAAAAAAGTACCTCCTTTGATATTTGATTAGATCACAAACTATTAGAATAGACATTTATTATATTTAGAAACCTAGTTAAAGATTAGTTCCTTTTTTTTTTTTTTTTTTTNAGGACAAGCTTCTATATTATAAATAAAAGATTGACCTGGGCGGGATTTGAACCCGCGGCGTCAGGATTACGAGACCCGTACGGATCCCCTGAGCTAGCCTCCCTTGCAACCACTAAGGGTCATTGGAGGGAGGGGCTATCTACAGGTTGCCACCCTATTTAAACACCCATGGCTCAGGAAAACCTTCTATATTATAAATAAAAGATTGACTTGGGCGGGATTTGAACCCGCGGTGTCAGGAGATTAGTTCCTTATTTTATTAGTTTTACAATATGAAAAAAATTAAGAAAAAAAAAAAAAAATTTGATGAGTGGCTGTTTTTCACAGTCTACCGTGATTCGTTGTAATATTTAAAAAAAAAAAAACAAGATTTAACTGTTTAACTGTTATTCATTGGTAAAAACCTCTGGAGGTTTAAACTCTCAAATTAATCAAAAGATGTCGCAGAAGTTAACTTTTATTGCGATATTTTCATTTACATAGGAAATTTCCAAATTTATGAAATTGAAAAAAAGTGTAAAAGAGGTCAAATAAATCCACTTCTCTTATTCACTCTCTCTTTTTCTCTCTACTATTCTCTCTCTCTCTCTCTCTCTCTTTCTCTCTCTACTATTCTCTCTCTCTCTCTCTCTCTCTCTATCTCTCATTATTTCTCTTTCTGATGTGGTAATGTGATTCAATGTATATGGATATTGCATTAACGCATGAAATTTAAAATCAATGGGCCTATAATGCAAATCATGTATAATGTAAAAGTAAACGACCTATATACTTATTTACTTACTTCGTTTAAATTAACGTTTGGCCAATTGTTTGTATTTAGAAAAGCATGCATAAAAAATAATTTAAAATCACTTTACTGATTTCTCTTAAAATACATTGTTCAATAAATAAATTTTAAAAAAAAAGTTTAGTTGAAAAATAATACTGAAAAAAGTGCGTAATTTTTAAGTTCGCTGGAGATATGTCGAAAAATCTAGTGAGCATAAAAGGAAAAAAAAACTAATCTAACTAACTAAGTTAGCAAATTTTGTTCCTACTAAGCGTTTTTCATTATTCTTTATAAAATGTTATAGAACATAAACGTGAGAAAATATTACACTAATAATATTTTATAAAATTTTTTGTATCTCAAGTAAAAATGAATGTATTATTACTATTGAGTTTGGTCTCATTCTAAACCCCTTCCTGTTGGGAGAGTGGCTCTTACTCTGATCTAATTTCAACTAAAAATAAATTCATTCATAATTTTGTGAATGAAAGCTTAAATAACGAATAGGGTATCTATGTTTTAAAAATAAGATGTCCCGTCAAAGAAATTACTCTCTCACTCGCTCTCTCTCTCTCTCTCTCTCTCACTCTTCTCTCTCTCTTTCGTTACCATTAGTTAGGTTTACACCTAATTTCAGGTACAAAAGGAAACGACCTACATCCTTTTTTTTTTTTTTTTTTTTTTGCGTGTTAGCCTTCCATTCAACCACTTAGGGTCATGGAGGAAGGGGCTATCTACAGGTTGCCACCCTATTTTAAACACCCATGTCTCAGGACAAGCTTCTATATTATAAATAAAAGATTGACCTGGGCGGGATTTGAACCCGCGGCGTCAGGATTGCGAGACCCGTACGGATCCCCTGAGCTAGCCAGGCGCCCCGACCTACATACTTATTTACTTACTTCGGTAGGCTGACTGCGAGCGTATAAAGACCTCTGAACACTTTGTACTCCGCCATTAATATTCTGGAAATACTGGTATACCTAATTTCATTTGCAAAAAGAAAGGTCCGTTACCTACTTCTTCGGCAAGGGATTAAGCTGTCAGTGAGGGATTACTTTGTGCTTTGCCATTAATATTCTGGGAATTCTGGTATAACTAATTTCAGTTGCAAAAAGAAAGGACCGTTACTTACTTCTTCGGCAAGGGATTAAGCTGTCAGTGAGGGATTATTTTGTGCTTTGCCACTAATATTCTGGGAATTCTGGTATACCCGAGGAACAAACCAAACATGGCAGCTACCAGAGGGCCGAACCAATATGGTTGCGGCTAGAGAGCTCAATAGCACAATAGAAATAAGGGCTTCATGGTACTTTCGCAGGGCTTGCATAGGTCGTTTTCTTGGGACAGACTCAGGGGGTCCGGCTGGCTGACCATGTGTTGCTGCGTTTTCATTCTTATTAAATTTGTATTGTTATTTATTTGTGTGTTATTAAGTGGGTAATGTATTCTTTGGTATTGTTATATACAAAGTGATTATCTATCTCTCCCTGTCTATCTCTCTTACTCTCTATCCCCCCTCACTCTCTCTCTTTCTCTCTATCCCTCCCTCGCCACCCTTCCCTCTCATCCTCTCACTCTCTCTCTCTCTTTCACTCTCTCCCAGTCTTTCTCCTTTAATGGTTCTGCAGTAGGATCGGAGTGGTATCAGATCCGACAAAAAGAAACCGCTATGATTGACACATTACACCGATAAAGATGTCATTTCTAGGTGTTCCTGGCAAGAATGGACTCCTGTTATGTAGGAGCACTGATAACACAATCTACAGATCTCACCCTTTCACGCTTGCTGGCTTCTGTAGATTCTGTTTCCCTACCTTCGTCTATTCTCGAAAACATATTCAAATATAAATTAATATGCATTAAATTAACAGTCAAAATTTTAAGATTGGTTTTATATTAATATGAATCATTAATAAGAGCATTTTGTGATAAAATTATATAACTTAAATATACATAATCATTTTACACATATTATGTTTCACAAACTATCTTGCAGCAAAAAAATATCAAACATGCGATCATATTACGATTATTATAAATTTGTCGCATCCTGTAAAGCTTACCTCATTCGATTTAAAGTAATAATGAATTCATGCAACCGTTTATAATAGAAAACTTTAGAGCTTAATTAGGTTCCTATGAACTAAAAAAATTTAAAATCTTAAATGTATTAAATTGGAATTTTTGTTGATTGCTTAACAGTCTAACTGAGGCCAATCGCTTTTTAGGGCTGTATTTAAAAAAAAAGTATTTATTCCTGATTTATGTGACATTTCTTTGGTTGCTATTGATGCTGTTAATCCAATTAGTCTACATATTTTCGTTTTCCTATCGAACGATGTACCGTCTGATGCCGAGAAAAAAACATTAATTCTTTATATAATGGCTTTAACTAAAGTGGTATTATAGTTTACAACTGTGGTATTTAATCTCACGTAAATTTTATACAAAAAATGCAAGGGAGTTAGAATACTTTCCGGGTAGTTTCGCTGACCATTGCACCACCGGGGCTAGCCAGATAATCTCTTCAACTCCCCGCACTTTACTCCCAGTCTAAGCCCCCAAGTAATATATCGTCTTATGTTCGAAGGAGCTTACATTGTCGGATATTTATTGGACTCTACTTTCCTTATATTTATTTTTTTTTTTTTTGACTATTGACTTTAGTTGTGGTATTTAGCTGTGGCTTTAGTTTTGGTAGCACTGGTCTCTACTCGGGTTCGAGTCCCGGCTGAGGTAGTAAGATTTTTTTATTCTAACTCCCTTGCATTTCTCAAATTACGATAAATATTTCACACCATCTATGTTCACTGTTTTGACGTATACTGACCCAGAAGTACTTTTATTCCTTTATTTTATTGCAGTATTGATTTCTTGTAGGAATACTTTGCATAAAAAGTTAACCTTTCCGAAGAGGTTGTTATTAGACTTTCCTATCGCTTCCGCGTGTGACAGCTCTGTCTAAGTACGACTGCCATATTTGCGTTAAATGAAGTCGTCACTTTGAGGTTTTACGTCGCTTGGAGAAAGGTGAACTCTGGCCTCTGCCATAACTCAGCTACACACACCTGTGGGGTTATCAACGCTGCTGGCGTAGCATTCCAGATGTAAGTATGTAAAGATATAACTGTTTTGCCACTTGAATACGGAGGATTTGAATTACACCGGGTAGGACGATATAGTCATCAGTGGAGAATTGTCGTACGGTTCCTCATGAATCTAACCATAATAGCCCGCATTCCCTGTAGAACTCCCTTAGAAGAAAAACAAAACCGTGGTCTACGATATTGCGTAAGGTCCTGTCCTGGTCTCTCTCGTTGTGCAAGTCGATTATCTCTAGATGTGGCCGCGGGGTTATTTCCGATTCGAGGGTCGCCCCGGGGGTATTTCTTCGGCTGCTGGCCTTCGTGGGAATTCGGCTACGCCCTTCGACACACAGCCCCCCACACCCCCCACTCCGGACAATCACGGTGTTACAATGCACGTCGTACATGTACTCGGGAGGAAATGCTGCTTTTTCTGGCACCAACGCCCGTTCGTAACCTAACTCCAAAAGGGCTTCAACACTGTGCAGTTTAGGAGTGAAGTAGTTAGTAGTCAATATTGCGGAAAATAACTGTTCTGCATTCTATACTGTACACATAAAATACTTCATTAAATGCAAAAAAAAAATTGTACTATAATTTTCATAATTGCAATCAAATGTTCTTATAAGTAATCCCTATTCCAAATTTTATTTTCCTATATATATTTAGCGTATTTGTTTTTATGAGGCACTGCAGTTTAATGGTACTAAAAATAAAATCCAGTAAAAGAGAGGTGCAAATTTTTCCTTAAAATGTAAGTAGAAGGATTATGTTAACTGTAACATATTATAAGTAGATGTTTTATTTGTTGGGGTCCGGTCAAGGTAGATCCAGAGAATAAAATTTCAAAAAAATTTGTATTATCTGCCAACGTTTCGGCTTACATTATAAGCCATCTTCAGAGCTATCATGAAGGCGAGAGGAGACATTGCTTCAGCAGGATCCCATAATCTTGACACCACAATGACACAATTTTAGTCATGAAATTTTTTTTTAACTGTATTTTTTGGATCTATGTTAACCGAACCCCCCCCCCTCCAAAAAAAAAAAAAAAAAAAACAACAACAAAAAACATCCACTAACAATCTCTAAGGTCAAAAACTCTTCATTTGTAACATATTATGCTGTACCAAAATATCATTATATTTATATCATCCATCTGTTCTGACGTTCATGGAAAAATATACATTCCGTCTATCTGGAGAACGATAACTGTGCGCTGATAACATTCTTTCGTAAAGAGGACCATACTCCAAGCAGATGATGCTCGTATCTTGATTAATGGTGTCCATGGTTGGTTCTTTCCTATTCTGGTATTATTCAGATACCCATTGGAGAAAAGGTATCAATTAAAAGCTGTTTCATGAGGGCTTGTTAATGGTATATATATATATACCATTTTATATATATATATATATATTGCACAATAATTTATAGATTATATTATTATTATATTTTATTGTATTTAAACATTCATATTTTGCATTAATATTTATGTGGACATGGGAGAAGTTTTTTAGATCNTCAGATATAGACGAATTCCTTGAATGCCCTCTTCCTCCATCCTTGCAACCCAATTCCATCAATTCTTCTGAAGTGAAGTATCTCATATCCCGTCTACCCAAAAAGAAGGTCCCGGTTATGACCTTATCACTTCCACAATCCTACGACGCCTTCCTCAAAAAGCTTTCATCTTCCTGACATATATAACTGCATATTCCGTCTTGCTTACTTCCCATTACTTTGGAAATTTTTCACCATAATCCTCCTTATATATATATATATATGTGTGTGTAATTGATTCTGAGATTTTAATTTTATTTTATACTATAACTATGATTAAGGCGATTGACTTAACCTATCCGATTGTCCCAGATTCAATACTCACTGTCACGTTTTTCTTCTTTCTCTGCAGCTGTTTTTAATGACCCGGATGATTTCGAGTGCGCTCCTGAAAACATCCAGGTCTTGGGCGCAATTCGATACCAATCCTAATTGTCTGGGAAAGAAGCTGGCATTCACTGATTGTGTGCTGATCACAAACCTTCTTTAGTGTGCCTGGGCCGTGAATAAACACATTTCTATTACGTATTCCTTCTGCGCCTCTATAAAATTGCTTTCATGGAGGTTAAGATTGATTTACTACCTTCATAATATTTTTCATTTTAATTTATACTTTCATATGAGTGTATTGGCTTGGATAATTACAACTTTGAAGTCGGTGCGTTATAAACAATTTCTTGATCGTTTCATATCTTAAGCTTTCTCCTTAGGGAAAAGATAGGACGAAAATTATAAGAACAAATAATCAATATTAATATTGAAAGATTCAACTATTTATATATCTTGGTTTATGTTCAGAGAAAAACATCTAATATAATCAATCTGAAATATCCTTCCTTACTGGAATTTTAAGGATGACTCTCTTACGACGCAATGCATGTGTCAAGGTGTTAATTTTGTTGAGAAATGTTTTGTATGTTCAGTATTTTTCGCCACTTGTGCTTAAAAGAGAAATAAGTATCGTTTCAATAATTATGATTTTTTGTGATATTTAATTTTTATATAACTTTTGCTTTTATCATAACTATGAAAAATTTGTATAACGTGATTATTGAAATGCATAGAAAAATAAAGTGTTGAGGATTAATTTACTAGTTGAATAGTTGCTAGATGAAGCTCATATGAAGTTAGTTATATTAGTGCATCTGAGATAATTACAAATTTCGTCGAAATCAGTTAATCTCTTTTTTCTTGAAATTTTTACATTTGAAAACTTTATTTTTAAATTTAAAGTACAAAAAAATGATCCTGGTTGACAAGAATTACATAAACAACCATTTGTGGTACTACGGATGTTAACATCTTAAGATGGTTGATGGTTAGTTGGCCGTCTCGAATATCGTGTGAGAATGGTCGGGGTTTCGGCCAGGAAGAAAAAAATATACACCAAAATTTGGAGTAATATTTATATTTATGCCAACGTTTCGGCTTAGCTAGTAAGCCATCATCAGGGCAATGGTGTTGGGTGGAGAAATCTCCCCAGGGCAGTGTCTGTTCACTCAAACTGTTCAAACAGACACTGCCCTGGGGAGATTTCTCCACCCAACACCATTGCCCTGATGATGGCTTACTAGCTAAGCCGAAACGTTGGCATAAATAAAAATATTACTCCAAATTGTGGTGTATATTTTTTTCTTCCTGGCCGAAACCCCGACCATTCTCACACGTTAACATCTTAAGCTTTACTTATTAATCAAATCATCTTTTCTCTGCAGTTATTTTAGTCTTAATGAAAATTAGTATAGTCGTTATAATATAAATATAGAAATTATGAAAAAAACAAACATCAGATAGTGCCTGAGAAGGTATGAAACTCTGTTCGCCCAGAGAGTGGCGAACGATTGCCGAAAAGGCTGGCAATTAAGACGTTGTATGCAGGCAATATAAACGGATTTCTTTAAGTATATAAAAATTTAAACAAACCTTTTTTGATATAAATAATAATTAAAATAATAATGATTATGTACTCAGGGTAATATGAACGTCGGAGGAGAATGTCTTTAATGCTTACTGATAATTTTTAAGAGCACAGAGAAAAACTTGACCACCAGTCAATCTGAATGAACATATCAATAGTGCGAATATATTTGTGTATGTATGAATTTAAAAGTGTGTAAGGGTTACAAATTAGTCAATTAAATTATAAAATCAACCAGAAATTAGATCAAAAATTATGAACAACATTTAGTAGGCGAATAAACATATATATATAATTTTAATTTGACGGTCTATAGGCCTGTTTTTTTTTGTTTTATTCTCTTTTTCCAAATTAATAAATATTACAAGTTGCATTTAACAACAAAAAGAATAGCACAAATAGTTTTCTAGCAACATCGGGTCCGAATGTGTTACATTTTTTAATAAAATAATATTTTAAGTGTACGGAGAGTTAGATAACATGGAAAGTTCAAGACATATTCATTTGGTAAATAATCTAAAGGGTTATTATGACTACCAATGAATATAGAACTATCATACCTCCTATTATCCGTCTTCATTGGTTTCTGCAAACCATTTTCTGTTGGCGAGCGCTTTCGGACTTCAAGTTGAATACATGTGTCCACAGTACACACATGTATTCGGCCAAGAAGATGGACAATGTCCGCAAGCTCTCGCCAACAGAAGATGGTTTGCAGAAACCTATGAAGACGGATAATAGAAGATATGACATATTCATTAGTCTGGAAGCTGAGGAATTCGTTGTATTCACATATTTCCTGCTGGACAAACTTTTCACATGTTTTTTGTTTCTTTTGAAGAAATCCAGAGTAACTTAATGTGAAATAACACATCACACACGATTACAGCAAGGCATCATTCTATATAGACTAGGGAGGAATATTGCGAAATAACAAGGGCCCTGAAGAGTATTGCCATTTTTGGCTAAGCATGCTTTTACAAGGGTTGTAAAGAAAAATAAAAAAAATATAAGTTAGCCTCTATTAATAATGCGCGTTGATTTGCCGGGATGAGTGATGAGTCTTAGTCCACTTTTGAAATCGCTGGAGATTCACAATCTCTGCCTCTGGAGCGAGGTCGTGCACTACTCCCACCATGATTAGTTCGTTCCTGGAGCATTCTAGATAAACCCACCATCGGAGCGAGTTATCACATTCCATTTATCAACAGGACCCGCTACCACTTCGACCCCACATAAAACTTGAATGTGCTCTAAAAAAAAAAAAAAAAAAAAAAAATCTTGTTGGACCATTTCCAAGAGTCAAGAAACTCCCAAGATTACTCTCGGTGGACGCGGGCGTCTCGTAGCTTATTTACTGGAGCGGAAATTTGATTATACCCCTGTGGAATAGCGGTTTCGTAGAAGCCCGATTTAGGTGTGTTTAACTATACGGGCTCACACAGTTATGTGTTAAATAAAAAATAAATTAGCTGGAATTATATAAATTGCTAGATATAAAGCCAGTTTCTATTTAACTTCGGCTCTGTCCCTTAGATAGGAAATAGAGCTAGAGGTTTCAGTGGTATGTTGCACTATAAAATATATAATTTAACAATATTGTTTAATTGTTCAAAAGGAGAGTTTTTTTTGACCTTAGGTATTGTTATTAGATGATTTTTGTTGGGGTACGGTCAAGGTAGATCCAAAAAAAAAAAAAAAATGTAAATAAAAAAAAAGTGTATTTAAAAAAAAAAAAAAAAAAAATACCAGCCGACGTTTCGGCTTACATTGTAAGCAATCTTCAGGGCTATCATGAAGACGAGAGGGGACGTCCTGTCCTTAAGTTCACATTTCCATGACTGGTCAGTCTAATACCTGTTGTTTAATGAATTGCATTAGACTTATGTATCTCAAAGATATTGGGCTTAAAAACTATTAATAAATATTTCGTGCTGGAAATTTAGCTATCCAACTTTTCAGCTTGCAATGTAAGCCATGCTTGAGAAAAATTACAAAAATGCAAATGGCATAGTCTATGAGCTACTACAATAAAATTCCTTCAGTAATAAAATAAGACAAAAAAATTATATTACATCTATTTTATTATACATCATGTCATATATGAAAGTGTAAATGTATGTGAATAGAATCAGTAAAAAGCCGTTTTTCAAGATTGGGTTCAATCGTCAGAAGAGAGAATTCGTCAAAGTCGATAGTATGTTTGTCAGTAGCAGAGTGTTTTGAAGGGATGTAGTGGTATTTTGCTAACTACTGTCCTTTATCACTTCACTCTCACCGGCACTGGAAAGGCTATGACCAGCCCGACGCTCTGAGGTAAGCTCAGAAGTTTCAAATGGCGATTTCTGAGCAACTCTAACTCCCTCCTCAGAAGAAAAGGAGCAGGTGGCATCCTTCAATTGGCCCCTTCCACTACAAGTCTGGTCCTCACATCATCTACTTCCCTTGTTTTTAATAATATCGTTTTGAAGCAATACTTATATGTTTCGTGCAACCAGCCTGTTTCTTTAAATGAGAAATTCAAAGGGCGTTTGTTAATGAGTTTAATCGCTAAGTTAAATAAATACTAAGTTGATAGTATTTATTTAACTAAATTTAGGCATATTTTGCCTAATTTTGAATTTCTTGAGGTTAGGACAACTTGCATGAATGATGATTCAATTTGTATTATTGCATATGAGGATTTAGCGGTAGGATAATTTGCAAGACTACCTTGCCAACTAAGTTGCGAGGACATTGTTTAAAGTTATTAACAGCTGATTTGTTTTAATATAACAGGAAAGAAAATGAAACTCAACCACTTATTTCTAAACTCTTACATCTAATGAAATTAATACCTCTGTGACTGAAAATTTGGGTTATAATTGGAAATCAGAAATCTAGGTTGCATGAATGATTTTTATATGTAAACAAATAGTAGTTTAAATATTATAAATTATATTCTAAATTTAAGCAAAGCAGAAATGAAATGTATTTAAAAAATATTAATCTTTTAGAAATGAATTAAATTAAGTATGGTTATGCATGCAGATACCCATATTCTGGATTGTTTTCTTTAATGAATAAGTGTCTTGTGTATGTATGTACCATATGTACACTCTTGTGGTCTTCTACATATTTGTGTGTGTGTATGTGTGCGTTTATTTGTATGAATATAAGAAAGCGTTTTTTTGGGTTTATTTTGTCTTTGTTTAAATAAATAACAGTAGATAATCACTCGGTAATAATTTATCTGATTGTTAATATATTTACATTTACATTTTAACTGGAATTTATTTAAACTTACTGATTACCTCTTAAAATATGAGTTATAAATTTAAATTTTGTAGGAAAATTGTATTTGTTAATTACTGATATTCATGAATTTATTTATCCGGTTACAAAATTTTTAATTATGTTATTTTTATTTTTGAATTTCATGATATTTGAAAATGGCTAAGGATGTTTCAAATAAGATTAATGGTCGGGTTAATTTTTTTCATATTCGAAATATTCAAATCTACTGATACATGTCATTTAATTCTAAGATGATTTTAGTTGGGGTTCGGTCGAGGTAGATCCAAAAAAACACAAATTAAAAAAATGTATTTTTTTAATAAAGGATTATCTGCCAACGTTTCGGCTTACATTGTAAGCCATCTTCAGGGCTGTAGAAATACAATGTCATGAGAATACAGTAATATTTGAAATTAGTATAATAGAGAATTATAATATAATGTGATAAGTATGAATGTAGAAAGCTATGTAAGACAATTAAAAGTTTATGAAAACAATTTGAAAAAGGACCAATTAGAAAAAACATGCAAACAAACAACTTATTGACAAGAAAAAAAATTTGAAATATCATTAAAGCAGTAATTTGCCACACCTACCTATCATGAAGATGAGAGAGGACGTCCTGTCCCTAAGTTCACATTTCCATGACTAAACATTATGAATTTTACTTTTTCTCAGAGCGAAAAAGTAAAAAAGGAGTGGGGGTAGCAGGTACAAGGCAGGCGGAAGGTGTAAATGGAAAGCGGCCTGTTACATGAGAGGGCAATAAAAGGACAAAGGAAAAAAAGGGAAGGGTATTATTGGGAATAAGTGACTTTAGAACTGGGAAAAATGTTTTGACAGGTTTATTGAGACGGAGGGCTGATGGTTTTTAGAATGTTAAAAATGTTCGAATAAGTCGAGGAAATTTGTTCTATGTCTGTTCTGTCGTTAACTGGATAGTGTTGTAAGTTGATGTGAACGGTTTCAGACAAAAGACGTTTGTGTTGGTAGGGTTCAGTGGAAAAGTAAAATTCATAATGTTTAGTCATGGAAATGTGAACTTAGGGACAGGACGTCCTCTCTCATCTTCATGATAGGTAGGTGTGGCAAATTACTGCTTTAATGATGTTTCAAATTTTTTTTCTTTTCTTGTCAATAAGTTGTTTGTTTGCATGTTTTTTTTTCAAATTGTTCCTTTTTCAAATTGTTTTCATAAACTTTTAATTGTCTTACATAGCTTTCTACATTCATACTCTTGATAACACATTATATTATAATTCTCTATTATACTAATTTCAAATATTACTGTATTCTCATGACATTGTATTTCTACAGCCCTGAAGATGGCTTACAATGTAAGCCGAAACGTTGGCAGATAATCCTTCATTAAAAAATACATTTTTTTAAATTTGTGTTTTTTTGGATCTACCTCGACCGAACCCCAACTAAAATCATCTTAGAATAATATCTACGGTCAACAAACTCTCCTTTTGATCATGTCATTTAATGTAATTCGCCTGGTTCATATTTTGTTTTTAGCACTACTAACCTAGTTTTTTTCTTAAATGAATCGTTAGTGAAATGAAAAATAGTACTTGGTAAAAAGAAAAATATACTTTCTGCCAAGAAAGCAGGAACACTTTGATAACGTTGTACAAGATGAATTTGAAGCCATCAGTTAAGCCTCTGATTGTAAGGTCGTACTGTGGGCTCCACACTCCAGATTTTCCACGAGGAAAGGGAAACAAACGACTCAGGGCCTTTACTGTCTTTGGCGTTGCCCAAAGACGTCAGTATGTCAGCGCTAACCGAGGTTTTCCATATCCGCCGCGGACAAGGCTCGACCTCCCCCCGCGTGACTAGACCCTCGTCCTCGCATTTGTCTCGCGCCCAATCCTGTAATCCTCTCGTCTCTTGGAGGTATTGCCAAGCCTTATGGGGCCTCGTGTATCCCGACGTTTGGACCTGCCAGCAGCTCTTCATTCTTCTGCGAGAAAATTGTCTCTGGATAGCCTCTATGAGTCGGCTACTTGCCGATTGTCTCTCGCCTTTCAAGCTTGACAGGTGTCTATTGAACCTCCCTGTTATCTTAAATACTAGCCTTTATCAACGATTATTTACCATCTATTTTTATTATAATTTATTATACATATATTTGATGATAAATTAATTAACTAGGACTAGGAGTCAGGGTTTAGTTATCCCATTGCAGGAAAATATCTCCTTGCGTCACACCCATTACACTGAAAAAGGCCGAATACCGAAGCGTTAGCAACATTAAATACTTTCTTGGTTCACACATTATTTTTTATTTTTGAATATTCCAACCCTTCTCATTTACGCATAATACATACAAATTTAGAAATTACTCTGTACAATAAAAAATTATTAGTAATTTTTTAGTGCAATGGAACAGAATAAGAAATCTAACTGTCCCAGCCAGGACTCGAACCTGGATCCCCTGCTATCCGGGCCGGTGCATTTACCACTTATGCTACCGAGACAAGTCTGTTAAGTTATTAAATTCCCCGCACTAGTGTCGACAGTCTAACCTCCGAGGCAGACGAATATATCGTATTATACTCGGATGAGCTGACATTGTCAAGCTGTTCCGTTCCCTTGCACTAAAAATTATTAAAATTTACATGGGATTAAAGACCACAAAAAAAAATATTTATAAAATTAGCTTATTTCATAATAATTTATTTGATAAAAGTATAATAAAAATCTAGTATTTGAAATAACACAAATAAATTGAAAACATGAATGACTCTATCCATGTATTGTATTGTATATTTCTCTTAAGCCAGAAAGTCCTTATGCGAATTATGATTTATTCCCGTCACACCACTGAGGAAATCAAGCTATTCTGGTATTATCATACCTTCTATTATCCGTCTTCAATGGTTTCTGCAAACCATCTTCTGTTGGCGAGCGCTTTCGGACATTGTCCATCTTCTGGCTTGAATACAGTTGAATACAGACAGTGACAGTGAACGCATGTATTCGGCCAAAAGATGGACAATGTCCGAAAGCGCTCGCCAACAGAAGATGGTTTGCAGAAACCAATGAAGACGGAGAATAGAAGGTATGATAGTTCTATATTCATTGGTGGTGGAAAAAATCTTTTAGATTATTTACCTATTCTGGATTATCCGCCACTGGAAGCAGTTTCGGATATTGAAACCAGCGCCGGACAGGTGTAATTATTGATAACCTTCATAAATGGTTTTTCTTTTTTAAAAAAATCTGCTATGAAATATGTACTCTAATGAAAGTACTAGGAAGGAAAAGTGCACGTTTCACACCCAGAAATGTTTCCTCGGTACAATGATGGGCCCCAAGTTGGATAGAGTCTTAGATCTGTTCAGTTTAGAGGTTGACAAATTCCTACGAGAAAGCAATCGATACGAAGGTATCAATAGGAGGTGAGCAGGGATCTCAGAAATATGCGTTAAATCTGTGCCCCTCCGTAAGAAAGGAATGAATGCTGTGGCTGTGTGGGGTTGGGAACAAGGCCCATTGAATTTCGTCAAACTTAAGGTGCTAAATAATTTTTTTTACTTATGTAGGACTTCACAAAGCTATCCGCTAAGGTAGGAAGAGGACACCTGGCGGACTTAGATGGCTAATGGTCTGCAAAATGTATCAAGTGACAGTGACACACACATATATATATACATAAAATTTGCATATTTAAAAGTCCCTTTCTTTTCCCCTTTATCTTTTTTTCTCTCAATTTACACATTTACACTCTTTCCGTCTCTATATCAATCCCACTGTCATTTCTGTGAATGAGGAGAAAATGTTTTGTACACTAAACACTTAGCAGGCTGAGGCAAGTGTTACGTAAGTAGAAGTTGTTTAACTTTATAAATGGACAAGACCAGTACGGGATTTTGAGAAATATGATTCGTATCACGTCCTTCTGAAAGTGAAAGTTAGTGTATTCCTCTTGAAGAGTGTGGTGGATAGTCGGCTCATGGAGTTTTCTCATTTGCATTATCTCACATCATCTATCTCGACAAATTAGGGTATCAACCACCGGCGAGAAACATATTACGATATATTATCAGTAAATAAACATTTGTAAACATATTATTTTTATTTTATATTTTAAGATGCGTGACGATATTGTGAAAGCTTTCCTATAAAAGACTTCTTTTTGTAATTACATCTTCTGATTTTTCATAAATTCTTGACGAGAATGAAGGAATCAAAATTCTTCAGTTTTTATGTATAAATATTTTATTTGGTTGTGGTTTTTTATCCCATGTGAATTTTAAACAATTAATGAGAGGGAATAGAATTAAAAAAAAAAATCTATCTGTCCCAGCCAGGAATCGAACCTGGATCTCCTGCTATCCGGGCCGGTGTGTTAAGCCATTACACCACAAGGACTAGCTAGATATCTCATTAAATTCCCTCCACACTAGCGAGAGATACACTAGCGAGAAGTTCTCGTCTTTATCGTAGGTTAGGCTCTCGCTAGTGTAGAGGGAATTTAATGAGATATCTAGCTAGTCCTTGTGGTGTAATGGCTTAACACACCGGCTCGGATAGCAGGAGATCCAGGTTCGATTCCTGGCTGGGACAGATAGATTTTTTTATTCTATTCCCTCTCATTAATTATTCAGTTTTTATGGTTTACGCTTAGAACCTCAATGCTTGACATTAATGAAATTTCGATTAATCCCACTCTGATCCATACTAAGCGCAGGCTTGAACAAAGTTTACTAAAGACTCATATAACTTTATGAATTAACTCATTTAAAATGTAGGTATTATAGAATATGTTCCAAAACAACTACTGTGGAAAAACAAAGTTTAGATCAGACATGCAAATAATTCTGCAATACAAGATTAGTCTAAGACATATTTAGTATGATTTATGATATATAATAGAAGATAACTGGAAATGGTTAAATAAATCAAGAATGAATATAGAATGGTAAATTTCACAACTTCGTTTTAAAAAGGAAATATTTATAAATGTGCAGAAAGGTACTCATTATGAAAAAAAATGGCTGATTAATTAGCTACGAGGCAGTAAATGGTCCCTAAGAAAAGATAATACGTGTTTATTTAGGCTATCGACGTGTAGGTTATTACGCCTCAAGAAAGGATGGAGACGTTCCTGGGAAGTGATGAGAGAAAATAGAGAACTTGACGTTTAAGTAGCCTTGCCCATTTTCATCTTGCCTGTAATAGCACTAGCCCATAACAGGCGACAAGCGCCAAAGAGGTAGGAAAGAGGCTCCCGTTGGAGGAGCATAACGGATGAGGGGAGAGCACTGAGCACTCCTTATCTCCGATTAGTATCTCTTTGGAGCTGCGTGTATATGCAAATCCCATTTCCCGAGTTCACTTTCCTTCAGATCATGTCACATGTGGAGATTGGCAGTGCTGTGATAACACGGCAAAGAGACCTGCATTAAGTAGCGATACAATGGAGTGGATATGTGCAATGTGGACTTGCCATTTCATCAACCAGAGGAGTAAACAGCCGATTACTCTTTCATTGACAGGTGTTTTTATTACTAATATTATGGAAAATTTATTGTTATAAGTAATGTTACATTAATTAAAAGTTTTAAGGTACTCGGAATCTTGGTTGTTTTTCCTAACTTGGCATAAGAATTACGGAAGTAGGTATAACACTGGTCTTTTTGAAAATCGATATTGGCCACTTCTTTTGACTGTTTTGCATCGTGAGGCCCAAATTAAGCTGGCAAGTTATATTCTCCTACAATAAAGTTCTTTTTAAAAGGTTATTTCCACCACCAATGAATATAGAACTCTCATACCTTCTATTCTCCGTCTTCATTGGTTTCTGCAAACCATCTGTTGAAGAGCGCTTTCGGACATTGCCCATCTTCTGGCCGAATACATGCGTTCACTGTCACAATAAACGCATGTATTCGGCCAGAAGATGGACAATGTCAGAAAGCGCTCGCCAACAGAAGATGGTTTGCAAAAACCAATGAAGACGGACAATGGAAGGTATGAATGTTATTTTTATTCATTGGGATGCATTTCAATTATTAATTTTTAATTTACATAAAGTTTGTAATTTAGAATTTTCACACTTAAGATTTATGACAATTGATATATTTCGCCATTGATATTTATCTGGTTAAATAATATTTTATACTATCTCAGTTTACTAGGTACATATTATTTGGGAAAGAAACAGAAGTTAGGAAGAGAACATTGCGGGTCTCATGGTAGGACATGGAGGGGTCTGTAGTAAGGAGACTGAGCAGATCTCCTGGTTGTCTGCTTTGGCAGAGACTCAACCCTTAGCAGAAACGCCTGGATCACTGAGTAATATTAACTATTCAAAAAGTTTACAATTTTTTGGTTTCGTTGCTGAGCATGTTTTATATATATAGTAATCAAGAATACACTATTATCAAGAATATAGTCATTTAAGATTCTGTTTTCGATCTAATTGGTACATTATTTTTATAATTACTTTTTATTTTCTCTTACTCGGGTTTTGACGTCACAAACGGAGTCGAACTGATTAGACTGGATAATAGGAACGTACTGTTCTTCAAGTAGAAAAAAGTCAGCTGATTAATTAAAATAACACCGATAAAAGAATAAAATAAATACAAGCTAAATAGGGCTTTATTTGTTGGGCTTCGATCAAGGTAGATCTACCCTAAACGAACCACAACAAATAAAACACTCAGCAATTATCTCCACGGTCAAAAACTCTCCATCCGAGAGCTAAATGGGGAAGATATATTCGAACTGGTAGAGAACTGTAGATCAACAAGAAATACTCACCATCTCACTTAAAGAAAAGCGCCAGCCGAGAAAGCTTCCTCTAACGTTCATGTGCATGAAACAGAGCTTACGTAATGATTATGGTTTTCATATTTCACTGATAATAGACACTGATAAAAATGAATGTCGTGGTGGTTTAGTTAGAGTGGATGAGTTACTAGGGCCTACGAGCCAAAGATCTTCCGAAGCTAGAGACACAAGGCCAAGTTAAAGCCAAGGAAGTGAATAAGGGCAATGTTCATAAGGGGAGACGTTTACCAGAGCTACCTAGTGGATGCGGATAGAATACTCCTCACCAGCAAAATATTTTAATAATAAGAGAGATACAGATGTTAAAATCCAATGCAGATGTTAAAATAGGAATGTGAGGTTGATACCTATAACATATTTATGATGATTACATAACTTAAATTTTCACAAGCCTCTTACTCACTCCCAAGTCCCCTTTCTGTAGCTCATACTTCTTTTTTTGCTCTTCAGGAATTTTCAACTCATTCTTTAACTCCCTTTAACTTAACTATCTCTGCCTTGCTAATACTCCCTATCTCTCTCTCTCTCTCTCTCTCTCTCTCTCTCTCTCTCTCTCTCTCTTGCTCTCTACCACTCATTCTCTCTTCAGAAGGCCAATTAAGTGAATAATAAAAGTCATTAAAATTAATTCTAGCGTCAATTAATGTGTATATACAATTTATGTATAAGTGTTATTCAATTTTATTTCATTGCAGTTAATAGAATACAAATCAACAAAAATAATAACAATAAATAATTGTAAAACTCCAGAATATTATTTTTCTATAGGTTTACCACACCAAAGAGTTGTTGATAATAAGGAAAAAACTAGTAGCCAGTTTTGTCAATAAATCATAAATATGGGCATTTCTGTTTTGTTCCAAAATGTTGGTCCAAGAACCAGTAATTTGAAAAATATTTGTTATTTTGTCTCCTACCCTTATTAAAACAAAAAAAAAGTACATATTTGCATTTGAGTCAGCTGAAATTCACCTCACTCAACAGAAAACATAAAAACATTCGAGAAGTACAGCCAATCGACTTTATTGATCATAAAGGCTAGTATTGAACTTCGGCCACCAAAATTGTGCAATAAAAAATGTTGCATGTAAATGCAAAAGTAAATTCTTGTAAATTCATGTTGCATAAGTATTATATTTAATTATTTAAAACAAACACGAGCAGGCGCATTTACTTGTGAGTGTCTCTGTACTCATCATTACTTATATTCAATCAGACATGACTTGGATACATGAGCGTAGTAGCATCACTGAATGTGCTAAGCACCCTGTTGTCTTCACTTTTTTACTTATATATGTTACTAATTATATAATATAGCGTAAATTGATGCTGCCAAAATGAACGAAGAGATGGTGCAAACTAGAGGAACACTGCTAGGGACAGGGATAGATGGAAGACCGGAAGTCCAACTGTCATAGAGACAGAGTAGAGATAGGTCGCACGTATCTTATATAAAGGACTAAAGTATTAAATTTATTTCACAGCTTTAATAATATTACTTCATACTATCTTATATTAATATTGAACTACTTAAGCAAAGCGAATATCACATAACTTTCATGTAGGAGGTTATGCAAAGTTTCATTCTTTTTAAATCTCTGAATATTTCCGTGCCACAGAAGTCCCTAGAACCAGAAAAAAAATTAAATATTAGATAAGAGAAAGGAAAACTTAAGTACCCAGTGTTTTGCAATGGATAAAGTTGTCCCGACTACTGGAGCTGCTCTAGTAACGCTATATTTAAGGCGGCACCTATTCCTAATTTTTCATATATTATATATTGGATGGCTTATTTCGCAAATATATTGTTCTTAAGTAAAATATTTATATGAAGCATAAAGTTATAAATAGCCATTCAATATTTAAAAAAAAAAAAGACTTATTTTTATTAAATTTGAGGATAGGTATTTAGCCGTTGAACTTCATGAGGAAGGATTGGTCGGGGTTTCGTTCTCAACTAATTTGTGAACAAAAATCTTTTGGTTACTGCCAACGTTGCACAATTTCAGGCCTTTCTCAGAGCTGAGTAGCAAAAGAAACATGTAAACAAAATGTAAAACAGATCTGAATAAAATATAAACAATATAAAAGAAAAATTAATGAATAAAATAATAAAAGTGTGTATAAAAATATGAGTAATTAGACTAAATGCTGGACATATATAAGGAAAAGAACATATAAATTGTAAACATTTTGAAATGTCCTCATACGAATGGGAATGTTGAAGGGAGAGAGTCTTTTGCATTTGAGACTTATTTTTATTTAATAACTCTTAGTTTATTTTACTACTAATTTGTTAAAAAAATTGG
>KZ807455.1:193918-212994 GCA_000696205.2 Oncopeltus fasciatus
TATATATATATATATATTCATGAATGCATAGAAATTTTTCCATTTAAGCATCTCGTATTTTATAGTCATAGGAATTATCAAAGCGATTCATAATATGATTTCACTCTCCGTTTGCCGTATATTGAAACTGAGTGAGGCTTATTTCAAGTGGGACACATAACTTGTGGGAGAAAAATCGACTCACTACTTTTTTATATTCCGTGCACAAACATCCCTCCAAAGCTGTCAATTAATCCTGAAATCTTTGGTAAAAGAGGAAAACTCTCCATATTGAATTAAACTGGAATCTATTATATTTACCTTTTATATTATTACAAAATTTATTTCATAATCCTTAAACTAAAATTATTAAGTTATTCTATTTCATGTGAAGGATAAATTTCAATACATCTACATATTTTTTTACTTAACTTCACCCTGCAAGTTTCCCATGATTATAAATTATTCCTCATATTTTCTAGGTTTATTCTTTTGAAAGTAAAATATATTAGTATAATATACCTTGTGGAAATATTTAATTATCATGTTTTTGAGGATCCGTATTATATATATGTATAAAACCAGTCTCATATCACATCACATAGGGGAAATACATATGGTCAACACACCGTTCTGGTCACCTGAAGAATGGTCCCCAATAATTAGGGGTGGTTATTCCATAGGTGCACACTAGGGGTCATTGAAAACAAGGAAAAAAAAAATCAACTGAGTACTGTTAGCATTGAACCTGGGGCCTTTGGCACGGGAGATAACTTAACCATTGAGCCTCAATATTTTTATGAAAATTAGAACTTTACACCTATTATTAGGTATGAACTTTATCATAATTCAACTAAAAATGAACAAACGAATATACCAAAACCATGTCTCTCTTATTGATAGCCAAAAGTAATATATTTCATGGGTCGCAATGAAAATCATAAATAGATTTTTTTTATTATATTTTTAAAAAAAGAGGGCATCAAAATATCATTCTCAAATATTTTTCTTTTTTAGGCGTTTTTCAAAATATTTTATTGAAAATTTTTTTTTTAGAAAATATTACATTATACGTTAATTGCTTCCTATTTCTAACAATGAAATTGACAAATGGAGTTTTTTTTTTTTGTATTGTTTTTTTATTTTAGATATTATTATTAGATATTTTTTGTTAGGGTTCGGTCAAGGTAGATTCAAGAAAAATACAAATATTAAAAAAAAATGTATTTTTAAATTATCTGTCTGCAGATAATTTAATTAACAACAGATAATACTAATTTTGAAAAAATTTTTTAACATCAAATTAAATTTAAAGAGATAAATAGTTGATGATATATATTTATTTTCTGGGATGACACAAAAATGAAATTTTTTTAAAAGTCATATTGCAAAATACGATTAGTACCATTAGGAGAACAATTTACAATCCATTTACCTGCAAACCGAAAATGCATATAATTTTCATCCAAATGTAATTTTAACATGTTCATTCGATATGTAACTACTCATGACCAAAACCTGTTCTAAAACAAGCTTTAATGACCAAGAGGTAAAAAATGTTAAGAATGTGTTTATTCGTAACCTACAGCACACTTGAAGAGAACCCCGCTCTGCCAGCTTAATTATTTTCTCTTATTTGACAAGGAATGTTACCCAATTCGGTTTGGGTGTACCTTACTCCTTGGCGTTATAAACAGAAGCTCAGAAAGAAAAAAATACACTAAGCAAATGTTTTATTAAGGAAGAAATACAACTGTGCACTGTGGGCTTAGTAGTTCAGTGACTTTTATTAAAAGGTATACTAAAAATGTAGAATTGTTTTTAAAAAGTAATAAGACTTCTTACACCTTCTTGAAATGTATTACATTAATTAAAAAAAATATACGATGCAGGGTATTCAATGCCTTGAAGAACATTGTACAACTCAGATTACAACGTGAAGGACTCTCGCGAAGGATGAAACTTGAAGATACCTTCCTGAATGACAGATCTTTGGTTCGCGACACGGCTACATTAAATAAAGTATATCAAAGCTGCTGACGGCTTTGACTCTTCAAGAGATTTACGCCATTATCAAAGTTTCATAAAAAGTATTTCATCCCTCAGTCATATGGAATTTTTATTTAGTTTGAAGAGAGTTAGTTGACCGTCGAACTTAATGAGGAAGGATTGGTACGAGATTCCGTCATGGGAATTGAATAAATAAAAAATAATTTGTAAACAGAAAAGTTTTAATTTTTGTCACCATTTTTACCTAAATTTCAGGCCTTCTTCAATGGTAGTGATAGAGGGGGAGAGTCATCTGGTTTAGGGTAACTAAATCTTCTGTGAATTAGTAATCCTAAAGGAGTCTATGATAAAGTCACCATAAAGGAGGAAGCTCTCTACCTCCATCTTCTACATGCCCTGAAGAAGGCCCTAAATTTAGGCCGAAACTTTGGCAAGAAATAAAACTAAAATAAAAATTAGTTTAATTTAAAAAACCGAATCCCTGGCCTTCAACTGTGAACTAATTATTTACAAAATTAAATAAAAATAAGAATTTAAATTCTTAACATATGAAATTATCAAAAAACGACTCATACATTTATGAGATTAATAAACTTTCTTTTTTATGTGCAATAATTTTTTAATATACGTATCCAAAAGTTAATTTGAATGAATGATGGTTTGATGGTTAAGTTGAATGAATTACTGTGTGTGGATTAATGTAAAAGGTGAAATTAGTGCATATCACCTTTATTTGTGAAACATGCGTGAAAAAAAATTCATCCCATAGAAATTACAGAAAATTGTAGAAAAACGGAATGAAAGAAAAAAATATTGTTAGATGATTTTAGTTGGGATTCGGTCAAGGTAGACCAAAAAAAAAAAAAAAAAAAAAAAAAATTTACGTGGGATAAAATACCACAACCAAATAAAATATTTATAAAATAAAAATAGTGTGAGTTAGGCGGCATAGGTGAATCATGTCGCATGAATCCCATTCCGTATGTGCTCTGACGTAGACATGAGGGCACTCCGCCCTAACGGGACCTGCTGGGCAAGGACGCGCGCACACGACGCCTGCCTACACTTGTTGCCACGGGGAGCGCCTCGCTCGCCCCCATACCGTTCGGCTCGCTCCTGACCCACGACGTGACGTCACTTCACAGATCAGTCTCAGCTCAGCAGCCGAGCCGGAAGGTTATCATCCGTCGTGTGGTTCACGTTTCCCACGTCGTGCGTCTTCTTCACATGTTGTTTCGTTTCATCTGAGAATGGTTAATTATATTGCACGAAATTCTCTGTCAAAGGTGTTTAAACTTCTTATGAGCGAGACAAATTTCTTCTGTATTCCACATTGCCCGTAAAATATCAAAGTGCAGTGTTGTTATACTGAAAAGAAAATAGACTGAAGAAGTAACCGTTAATTTGAAGGAATATAACTTTTTTTTTTTTTTTTTTGTGAATTAATCAAAATTGAAAATAAAATATGCTCCTGTGTTAAGAAGTATTTTTTGAAGAAGATCAATTAAAGTGAATAATTTAATAACATTCATTGAAAATTGGGAGTATCTTGTGCTGAATTTTTTTGATACTAACTGTTGATCATTATAGTTAACTTAATATTTATTTTCAATATGGAATTTTACTCCTTGAGAAGGATATGGAAATGGCGAAGGAAAACCATACCCGATTTAACGTGGAAGTGCACGGCAGAATGAGAAACCTGTCCCCTTGTTTGACAAGTCTGCAGAGCGATGTGCTTGTCCTGATAAGAGTGGCCTTATCACCCAGCCGGCGTCCCCTGCTCGTCAAACGTGATCGACTTTTAAATTTCTCTCTGCGGCTCTCAAAATAGAATTCTCTTTTCTCTAGCCAGGATACTATTTCACAGGTAGGAAAAGTACTTATTTAGATATAAAATAATATTAATAAATTATATTAAATATAAAACTTATAGGATTATACTTCAATTATAATTTTTTTCTGAATTACTCTCTCTCAATCTCTTAGTAAATGAATTAGACAATTAAATACAACAGTTAGACAAATAAAGAGTTATTCTAAGGAATAATTTCAACTTGTTACCTTTAGTAGGTGTTTAAAATAATATTTCAGAAAAAACAATGAATTAATAGGATTTTTACTTAGTTTTAATTTGTTTAATTCTCTAATTTTTTTATGTATGTTTTTGTGTTTTGCTATTTTTTCTCAGATTTTTTTTATAATATGTGGATTGAAAAGATAGCTTTTAGAAATATTTATTTCAACTTAAATCAGGCTGTAACTTTTCATGAATTATACCAAAATATATATCACTCTCTTTCATAAATTTAAATTATTTTAAATGATTAAAAAGCAGTTATTTTATTTTATTTATTTTTTAATCACCAATTTATTTCCATTCTATAATTTTATTTATTAATTTTTATTAAGTATCACTCTGGATACAAGCAAACAAGTATGCACATGTATATAAACTCATGACGTTATGCGAATGTAAAACATAATTTTACGAAAAAAAAAAAAAAAAAAAGTAGTTGAAAAAACTGTCGTAAAACTCTTACCATAAATCACCATCAATTTGCGTTTTTGTCCTTTTTTTCTTTCCTGATTTTATGGGGAAATATTCTGGCCCCTCGTTAAAACTTGTTGTGACTCAATCGCTGATAAACGTTTCGTCTTCCCGTTACTTTTTTATCTGGAGTTTTATTTTGATAAATGTATACATAACCTAAGCGGTAATTATCTTATAATATTTCAATAAGTATAATAATATCCTATATATAATATAATAAATAGTAATATGAAATGCACTATGTCGACTGAAATCGAAGTATAGAAGATGCATTACTCATTTTCTATACATTTATTTATATTCTATTGATCTTAATTATTAATTTAATTNTCGCAATAATGACTCTGGTGGTTCAAATCCAGTTATTTATCAATAAATAAAAGCTTGCCCAGGGCGGGACTCGAATTAAACAATAAGATGCCCTGAACTATTGATGTTTAGAATGGCATGGCAACCTGTTGGTAGCCCCTCCCTGTGGTGGGAGGCTAACATGACTCCTTGTGATTGAAAGGGAGGCTAACACACATAAAAATATAATAAAATAAATGAATATGATAAATTGTGATACATTATAAATCAAATTACCGTAAAAAGTTACTTGTCAGGAGTGGAAGGAGATTCTCGAGAAGACGATAGTTAGTTCTCGTACTTCGATAAAAAGTGATAAGTAGCTCTTGTAATTTGATTTGATAGATATTAGTTTGTTAGGCGATCTAGGTTATAACGCCTTATAACCTAGATCGCATGAAAGAGCGATAGTTGGTTGCTCTCGTACTTTGAGAAAGACTGATAGGTAGTTCTCTTACTTTGATAAAAAGTGATAAGCAGCTCTCGTATTTTGAGAACGACTGATAGTTAGTTCTCGTACTTTGATAAAAAGCGGTAAGGAGCTCTCGTATTTTGAGAAAGACTGATAGGTAGTTCTCGTACTTTGATAAAAAGCGGTAAGGAGCTCTCGTATTTTGAGAAAGACTGATAGGTAGTTCTCGTAGTTTGATAAAAAGTTGTAAGGAGCTCTCGTATTTTGAGAACGACTGATAGGTAGTTCTCGTACTTTGATAATAAGCGGTAAGGAGCTCTAGTATTTTGAGAAAGACTGATATGTAGCTCTCGTACTTTGAAAAAAAAAAAAGTGTAAGGAGCTCTTGTACTTTGCTAAAGAGTGATCTTTGGTTACTCTTGTACTACGTGAAAAAGTGATAGGTGGCTCTCGTGATTTGAGAAGTCTCCAAGTGATGCTAATCTCCATGTCCATCAAATTGGCAGAATTGGTTGACTTGATCTGGTTGTAAGGGGTAATTTACTTCGTTGTTGTGCTGTTTTTTCTTTATCTAGTTGTTTAAATTTGCTTTCATAAATAATTTTGATTAAATTCCATAGCCACTGAAAAATCAAGTTACTCTTACCCTAGGCACAATTAGTTTGCTATATTATTAATTCGTCAATTTGGTGTCAATGGTTCATACATTTTGCACTTTAGGTGTAACATACATTTAGCAATAAATTCCTGTTTTGGATTCGTAAATTAATTTATATTGTAGCAGATTTTCCGAAAGAAAATCCTAAGTAGGTGAAACAAAAATATGTTCATTAAAATTATATATTAATTTATCTTACCTTCAGGTATTTAGGCTTATTTTTAAGAAGAGTTCGTTAACAGCTAAAATAGGTCAAATGGAAGATGGAATTTAGTAAGAGTCCAAATTGAAAAATTCTCAATATCTTTAAAATTCAGTCATGAAAAGAATTTTAGTGCGTAATATGTGTTAAATGTAATTTTAACAACAAGTATACTCTGTAACATTTTAAAAAACAAATGCATAATAAGGAAAATTTTTAAGAATGTTACTTCGAGGATTAAGCGGGCCACTTTATAATGTATATGATATATATTTTAGTGCAAGGGAACAGAATAAAAAATATTATTGTCCCAGCCAGGACTCAAACCTGGATCTCCTGCTATCCGGGTCGGTGCGTTTTCCATTTACGCTACCGAGACAAGTCTGATAAGTTATTAAATTCCCCCCACTAGTATCGAGAGTCTAACCTCCGAGGCAGACTAATATATCGGCTTATACTCGGAGGAGCTGACATTGTCAAACTGTTTAAATGACTCTCATTATTTACTTTTAAATTTTAATTTTATAAATTTTATTTTTTGTGGTATTTAATCCCACGTAAATTTTAACAATTTTTAGAGCAAAGGAACAGAAGTTAGATTTTTTATTTTGTTCCCTTGAATAAAATTGGGATTAAATACCACAAAAAAAATTATGTATATGATATACTTTATTTTTATGTGATATGGTCCCTAATTCGGTATTTAGGCTTTCTATCAGAGACCATTGATAAAATACATTTTTGCCGAAATCATATTATTGGGAGGAGTGGTTTAAAGAAAACAAATTGAAAATAATTTAAAGAACGTAATATGATTAGGAAAAAGTTAACGAATAACGATTAATAAGGAAGATAATTAAGAATGTAACATAATTGAGAATGTTGAGTACTTCCCTCTAGGCCAGCCTTTTAGCAATCTTACTTTTTACTTATTGCATTCTGCACATTGCCAGTTCAAATTAGTCACTTATTCTTGTTTATATTCGTCGTTAATGAAGTATGAAAATCTGCTTAGGGACTTACTCATTCCAACTTTTTTTTAATCACTATCACTATTTGTATACCTCACTGTTTAACTCCAGAATTATAAACGCAACACAAACAAAGTCCCGTTCTTCTCCGAGTCCAATCTACCGACAGAACATTTCATTCTGTAGAATTCTTCAGCAGGAGAAAAAATCATTCTGTCGTTCCCTTTAGAATGCTTGTGTACTTTTAAAATAATATTTACATGACAAGGTTATCCCATCATCCCAACCCGGTCCTAAAACTGCTAAAAACCTACAAGATCATCTTGTTAGAAATCAGAAATGGTGTGGCAAATGGATAATAAAAATGAATGAAGCGAAATGCGTTCAAGTTAATTTCCAACTGAGGAAAAAAGACTTCCCTGAAATTGTGAAATTCAACGACATTCCTTTCCCACAATCAAATACCTTGGGTTCCAACTTAATCACGACTTACATGGGGCGAACATACTAAAATTAAAAGACAATAACTCAATCGGCGATATGGACTTCTATACAGACTCATGAATAAGAAATCCAATCTTACGATAAAAAACAAATTGACGCTCTACAAAACCTTATTACGACCAATCTGACTTACGAAGTAGAAGTCTGGGGTGCCGCCAAGCCTTCCAACATCCAAAGAATACAGTCCTTTCAATCCAAAACCCTGAGAATAATTGCAAATGCTCCCTATTACGTATCCAATTCAGCACTTTACCACGATTTTAATATCCCTTTTGTTCAGGATCTAATTTCTTCCCGCTTCAGCCTTTTCCACAGTAAGCTGCCATAACATCCCAATCCACTAGCACAGACCTTGTCTTCCAACTCCAATCACTACAACCCTCCCCGTCGACTCAAACGAAGACGGCCCCGTGACCTCCTGGGGACATAGTCTGTAAATAATTTGAGAGTGGTATCACCTTCTCTCCTCATGTGATTGACATTAAATGTCTTCTTTTTTTTTTTTTTTTTTTTTTTATCACTATTCATTGTAATCAAATTACAAAATGTTTTCTTAATTATTTTTTAACAGAATGTAATATGTAAATGAAGGTTAAAAAATATATATTTCGATTAAAATTTGTATTTTCCTTGTGGTCTTTTCTGAAGAATTTGATAAATAAAATTTCCAGCGATTCAAGTTAAATCCGTCTAATTTTTGGTAACTAAAGAGTCAAATATAATTTAGCCTGAATATTTCAAACATGCCACTTCAAAAAAAAATTTTTTTCTTAATTAGATTGTCTGCTAGGTAGTAATTTAATTTAAGAAGCAATTCACGAATCGTTTTTGGTTAAATTTATTTTCTTTCGTTAGCGCCCAGATAATATGTTTCCTGATTAGAGTGTGTTAGTTGAACTCGTTTTACAAGTTTTGACAGCTGCTTTCACAATAATACCCCCCCCCCCTCCCCATTTTAATAGTATATTGAAATAATTTGACAGATAATATATCAAATTGGCTTTTTTTTAATACCCTTCTTTTTGAGAATTTGTGTTCCTTTGAAATATATGATGTAGTTAAATTATTACTTGTCCTACGGAATGGAGACATTATGAAATAAAAATTTCGTACACCTTTGTACTCATATTAAAAGAAGAAATGAATATAAATGAATATTTTTAATTGTGGTAAACAGACTGTGAGTTGGTAACTAATTCTTGATGTGAAACGTTCTATTGAACTACTAAGGAAGGAAAGAAGAACTTCTAGCAATAATGTTATTTTTACATAGTTTGAAACTGCTTTTTGGTGGCCTACACCAATCTAAACATCCAGAGTACTGGGAAAATTTTTACTTTTCAAATAACATCTTCACAATATGGTATCCAAACCGGCTTGAGCGAAGTATAAAAATCAGATAAACTAAGACCGAAACAAATAAACATCTCTTAAAAAACATATTAAAATTAGTATTTAATGAGAATTCGTCGCACATGAACTACTAAACCTATAAGTATTTCACATATTTTACGAGAGACAGATATAAGTAAGATTGAATGCCCAATTTGTTATTAAAAAAAAAATGTTAAGTGAAACAATAATATAAATATTATTGAATATTCTTCGTATGACATGAATATTCTTCTTAATATTCATTAATTTATAAATATCTTGTTAACTTGTGTTAACATGTTATAAAAAAATTAATGTTTACATATATATTCATATATCTTCACTCCACTTCAGATGAAGAGAGAGCAATATCCTTGGAAATTTAAATACAAATTAATGATGAAATGTGGGATAACTTCACCATAATTATAATCATGATCTAAATACTCTGTGTTATTTTTCTTTTTTTATAAGTGCCCATTAAGCTCATTCTTCTTCATTTTCTTATTTATTAAATACATTTGCTGTCCATAAAATGGCTACGATACGTGAAAATACATTTTGGCTTAAAGTTTCTTGTTCAGGTATCTCTATCAGAATCAAAGATCTCAGCATAATAGTGTAGTTATCGTCATTGAAGTTTACCCTAATTTTAAACAGAAAGATTTTTTTAAAACTTTCTTTAACACCAATAGAGCTAGGCAGGCTTTATTTTTCCATCAAAACCAAATAGAATTTTATATTTGTATACAAAATTGACGTAAGGTGGCTTTTATATTTTAAATTATTTATAAAAAAAAAAAAAGGTTCTCAATTTATCATAAAAATGTGTTTTATATTTTGATAATAGCAGTGTAACCTTTTATTATTGTAATAATAATGCTTTATTTAAAATATATAAGATAGAACATTTCAATATACTCTAGTTGGATAAAGAAATACCTTATTTTTTAAAAATATTTATTTATTACATTCTGTAAGATAGTAAATACATCTTGTAATTTGACATATATTGCTCTATGACTTTGAGCTACAATGACATGAGGGAGAGAACGGCCAGTGCCGCAACTCTAAGGAAAAAAGAAAGATGCCAATAAAACAAAGCAGAATAAACTAAAAAAAAACAAAATAATGAAAAAAAAAGAATAAATAAGATAATCACTTTGTTGGGTAGAGGAGCTTGTCGACACCACACTCTGTTAATCTAGGCATTATGGCCCAGGAGGTCACGAGGCAATCTTTGTTTTAGTCGTCGGGGTGGATCATAGGAGTGGAGTCCGATGACAAGGATATGGATTAGGGTGAAATTGGAGTTTACAGTGGAGGAGCTTGAAGCGAGTGGAGATGAAGTCTTAGACGATTGGGATATTAAAATCTTGGTGTAGGGTAGAGTTCATGACATAGGATGGAGCATTTGCAACATCTCCTAGAATTTTGGATCGAAAGGATTGAATACGTTGGATGTTGGAAGGCTTAGCGACATCCAAGAGTTCTGCACCGTATGTCCAGATTGGTTTTGTTAATGTTTTATAGAGAGTCAGTTTATTCCATGTTGTGAGCTATGAACGCCTGTTTATAAGTCTGTTTAAGAGTCCGTAGCGTCTGTTGAGTTCTTGTCGTTTGATTTGATGGCTCCAATTAAGTCGTGAGTCAAGGTGGAACACAAGGTAACAGACTGAATCAAAGAGGGGTATAGGGATATTATTAAATGTGATATTATAGGGAGAATCTTTTCTTAGTTGAAAATTTACCTGTACGCATTTGGACTCATTTATCTTGATTCTCCATTAGCTACACCAGTGCTGAATGGCATCTAGATAGTTTTGTAAAATATTGGAAGCGGTATTAGGATCAGGATGTGAAGTGACTATCGCTTTGTCATCTGCAGATAGGGCCAGTATGGTATTAGGATGAGTGGGGATGTCAGCAGTGTAAAGGGTAAAAAGGATAGGTCCAAGCACACTGCCCTGGAACGCCCACTTTCACAGGGAAGTGTTCGGAGTAATCTGATCCTTACCGGACCCTAAAGAAACGGTTGGAGAGATAAGATTTAAGGATTAGGTATATGGTGCTTGGGAATATGGACTTGAGCCTATATAATAGTCCAGAATGCCATACTCGGTCAAATGCTACAACGCGAACCACCTGCTGGACAGTAGAATGCTGGGAACGGAAGCCAAACTGATGATTAGGAAGGATATTTGAGGAATTTATGATAGGCATCATTCGTTTTAGAAGAACTTTCTCAAATACCTTGGACATTAAAGGAAGAAGGCTGATTGGTCGATAGGATGATGTGTTGTGAGCAGGTTTATTACAGAGAATTTTTACAGAGAATTTCCAGAGAAGTGGAAAGTGGGTGGTTCGAAGGACATTATTATAGAGGTATGTCAGGAAAATAATTGCTTTTTGGGGTAGGTTTCGAAGTATTAATCCGGTGATAAAATCATAGCCGGGTGCTTTGCGTTTAGGCAGATGGTTAATAATATACTTGACCTCAGATGGTGTTACTGCCCTAATCGGCAAGGACATTGGTAATGGTGTGTCCAGTGAATCCTCAACCTCTGCATTGTTGGACAAACTGTTAGGATCTGGAAGAGGAATACCTTATTAATGAATATTTTTGTTGTGGTATTTAATCCCACTAGAATTTTAAACATAAATGATAGGGAATTGAATAAAAAACCTAACTTTCTCATCCAGGACTAGAACCTGGGGATCTTCTAGGAGGACAGTTAGATTTTTTTTCTTATTACTGAATGTTTGGACTACATGATGTTTGAAGTGTATGCTGACTTAGAGATTTTTGAGCGTATTTTGAAGGGATACAGTCACGTACATTTCCTTGCTAGTTCCATGAATTAGGAACAAAAAAAAAAAAAAAGAAATACATTATTTAATGCTTATACATGTTTCAATCTGTAACTGTAGCCATGTTTCTTGTGGCTGTGAGTGTTTCCAGGATGTGAGTCCCTGGTTTGTGGTCAGGACCTGGGATTAGTCCGGCAAGACAAAACCGCTGATTGGTGGGTGGGGGGTGNNNTTACAAAATGGGGTCGGGGCTAAACCGTTTCCACTCTAGACGACCTCAAAGAGAAGGAATTTAAGAGGTCAATTAAAATTTTTAAATTACTTTTTTATGGAAATATTTTTGTTAGACAACAAACTGATAATCTGTCCATCTTGGCTTTAAGATATAGGTTTCCAATATTTTAAGTAATTCTTTCTTATTTGTCTTCATGCTTAGAATTCATTATAACTGTTGTCTAAAAGATAAATAAATTTGAAAAAAAAAAAATCATTCGATAATTCTTCTAGGGCAAAAAACAGTTTTTTTTTTAATTTCGGTCAAGCTCGGATGAAGTATTTATGAATATTCACTTTGTTCCTCCATAAAAACCAAGTAAGTTCATTCTGAGCTTCTCTCGCAAATAATGACATGCGATTTACATGAAGACTTTAAAACAAATGTTCATCACAATAGAGCATAGAAGATTATTTGGTCATAGAAACCGAGATATGGACAATTAGGATAAAAGGTGAATTCAACCTTAGTTACATTCAGAAATACCTTTAGTAATTTGTACTTTAACTAAAAAATGTTGGAATATATGACTAATATGAAAACTAGAAAATTTCACTATAAACATATTTGCTTCTACAAACGTTATTATGAATCCTAAACACAGGATTTGAACTATTTTAATATGGTATTTTCCCATCGCATTAAAAAAAAATTATCAATTAATAAATTCATGAGGCAATTTTTACTTTTAAATTCAGAAAGTGATTTTTATTTTCAGTGTTGAGCCTTTCCTCGTCCTATTGAGAACGTCCTATACATCCTCGTTATTATTTGTTTCTCATAAAAATTATTAACAAATTAAATGTTAAATAATTAATTTTTGCACCTGATACTCACGACACCAGAGAAATTCATGATGTTTAATTTTCGGTTGTCCTAGAATCACCCTCCTTCTTAGGCGATTCATCTATTAATAAACTTATTAAGTGGAAAATTAATTGATTTATACTTTTTTGTTCATAAGAAGAATGCTCAGTCATATTTTAAGGAGTCAAATTTTCGGGGATCTCGCGCCCTTCGTTGGTGAGGAGTGAAGAGAGCCTGTGATTTTTTACTCCTCACCGACAAAGGGCGAGAGATCCCCCAAAATTTTACTCCTTGTTATTTTTTCTTTTTGTGTGTGCGCTGCACTCTCTATCCCACCTGTTCCTTATTACTATATATCGCAGCTGTGAGTGCTTCATATTCTATATATGCTTTCTACATATACATATATATATAAAACNTGTTCTATACATTTTTTCGTAGATCAATTAACAAAAAGATATTACAATTACAAATTTTAGTTTCCCCTTACTCTCATACGATTTTAACCAAATGATAAATAATTTTAAGGCTTTCGACGAAAGACCTAAATACAAAATTTGGTCCCTATGTTTAAAACATTAGACGCTCTTGAAATAACGTTCTTAAATAAATGTTTTCCCTTTGGCTCCTATATATACTTAGACTTAGATAGACTTTTCCAAAATCTAAAAATTTCAAGAGAGAGATGTATAAAAGAGGCAGGTTTTCTAAGTAATAAGGTTCTTATAACAGTAATACTAGTAAATGATAAAGTTATTACAAATAGGTTGTTTTACTCTAAGGAAATTAGCCTATCTAGAGGTTTATGAATTCCTTGTTCCTTCCTTGCTGCTAGAAGGATTAAATGCCAGCACGTGTGTATCCTGAGTTTGATAAGTGGTTTAAGGGCACCGCGAAACGTTTTTGCCCATTTCTCTTCAACATTTATGAGTCACTTAGGGAAATTTACGGATATCCTTATTAGTATATGACCGTCATTAATTCCATTTGAATCGGAGGATAGCTCGTGGGCCTACGCTTCTTAAGGCGCGTCAGTTATCAGTGTGCCGACCTTTTGATAGCTAATAGGAATTAATGGGGCTGTCGCGTCCGCGGAGGGCGTATATATCTCCTGGATGTGGCTCGAACTTGACGCGGGAAGTTATCAGCGGTTACGGAACCTGGGTCAAAGATTCATTAATTCCACAGAGACGTGGTGTAACGTGTTTTTAATTTTTGCGCAAGGGAGTCAAGATCGTTGGGGACCCCCGGGCTATCGGCTCGCGGACTCCAATAAATGGCCACCATTTGTAATTCTACACCGGCAGAGAGTGAGTTTATTAGTTCGTGTAAGTGTGTGTGTGTGTCTGTGTCTTTGCAAGACACGTTCATCCAGTTTTCTTGATAGGAGTTGTAATTGCGTACAATTACCGTAATTTCAAGCTCTTTTGGATGATATACCTCTTGCGAAATTGTATTCTTTGTAATGAAACTGTATTTAATCATGATAAGTAGGTTATACTACTTTTACATATTTCAAATAAAAAGTAATTTGTTTTATATTATTAAATTTTGTTGAAAAATGTTGTAAAAAATTTATTAACAATTTGATAAGAAAATTATGTAAAATTTCTAACAATTTCCTTTTCTGTCTTTGTTTTTTTAACTGTTGTAAAAAAAAATATAAAAAATAAGAACAATAAGGTAATTCTTTACCGTTTCTTCTTCCGGGTTGGACCGTGTCAAATCGGTGTTATTTGCCGAACTTTCGCACATCATGTGATGGCTTCTTCAGGGCTGAAAAGTGAATGAGAGTTGTAAAAGAGAGATTTTTAAAATCCAGGTGGTATATAATTACCATGTTTTATACACCAGGTGGTGTAATTTGACACGGTCCAACCCGGAAGAAGAAACGGTAAATACTTCTGACGACCGTCGAAGCCTACGTGAACAAGGTAATTCTTGTCTGATGATATTACATGTAAGATTAAGAAGGATTTTAATTATAATTGGATTTATAGTTATTGGAGAAATGATGAATTCTATGCATATTATCATGTAGGAGGGAAATTTAATCGTGAGAGATAAATAAAAGTTAATATTTCAGTGGATATAGGATTGAAATTCTTGAAAAATAAAATATGTTTCGTATATTTAAGTAAAAAATTAAATTTGTTCTTAGTCCTAATTTAAACAGAAATAAATTTTTATTCATTGTAATCTAGTATACCATGTTTTACAAAATATTGTTTTTCTTCTAAAATTGTTGTGAAATCTTTTTTTTTACTTGATCTGAAATAAAGGAGATAAAAATTGAAACAGGGAAAAAACTGTTCTGTTCTTGTCGAAATGTTTTGTCGAAATCATTAGTTACATATTTTATGCATAACACATATCTTTAATGTTCTTCTAAACATTTTCCGAAATCGTATCCGACTCTGAAAAAAACTGCTACTCTGCTACTCTCTGGAGAGGCATCCTACTTCGAGGAGTATGTTTGCGTGTGTTTGTAAATATATATGGGAACAGGTTCAATGATCTCAGAGCACTATTGTTTTTTATTCTATGCTTTTTAAGCCAATGTTCTTAGTGGCCAATGGGATTCCTAGTGTGCTCCTAGGGAACACCCGGTTCTAATTGGTAACCATTCTTCATTAAAGGAACAAAAAATCAGTTGGCGAGAAGGGTTTGCTAACCGCACGCCTTCTCTAGTGTGCCGTGGGTTGAGAATATCTACATCCCTAACATGTATTTCTCCTCTGGGCCCATATGGCCTGTAGTAGAACTGATTATATATATATATATATATAGTATATATAGAAAAAATTATACCTTATAATAAGATAGAACCCTTGATCAGTGGTTTCTCCAGGTACGACCTAAAGGAGCGAGTTTTACTGAGGTTATATTAAGAATGAATCATTGTAATTTTGATGTTTGCTTGTTGAAAGTAATGGTGTGAGATCTTTCACTGGAGGATAAGGAAGGTAAAACAATGGGCAGGCTATTCAAAGATGATTCGAATGCTGGAGAATGCTTTAAAGATTGACAAATCAAAGAAGGAAGTAAATGCCACACAACACCTCAATACTCCATGGATAGACTCAGTGTGTAAGGTTGACAGTTTGGTGAACNTATATATTCCAATTATAAACTCTTATACTTATTGTACTTTTTGGTAAATTTCCGCTAATAAAGAATTCGTCCTATTTCGGTTTATTTACTTGACATTAGTCAGCGAACTAACAAGCAAACTAGAAGACTATGGACGAAGTACATTATTTACTAAAAATAAGTTGATGGCACCTTTGAAAATGAGATAAGAGGCTGTGGAATTAGACTGCCCGCGAGAGTGGGGGGTGATTGCGTCTCTAGAAATGCCATTGTCTCTGAGACAGATCATTTTCGGCCATGGTCTCAGCTGACCTTAAACCGCAGTCGTGCTCTGCTCAAAGGACAGCTCAAATGTCGTGCTGTTCTTTCAGCAAAGGCTTCATCGTGACCACTTCTTATGCATACTGCCCCCTATTCCTTCCCCTACAGACTTCATTTCCCCTTTTGCCTTTTAGGAGGCTTCTTCTGTGGAAATCAAGTTGTGCATGTCCCTACCATTGTGGGACATTCGAAAAATTCATCTCCCTAGCTGGAGAGGACAAAAACTGATCCATTCAAAAGTGTATATTTCATGCTCATACAAGTGTTTGTATACATATATCGTTATGGGCTATAGGTCAATTATAATTAAAAAAAGAACAATTAAAGTTAATTTATTATAACGCCTACTAATTACAGCTACCAATCGAAGCTACTGCCCTTCTAACTAATGAATAAATAAGTAGAAAAGATAAATAACGTACAGTTAATAAACAGATATGTAGAAATAAATTAAATATGCTTATTTATATTGAGGCTTCCGATCATTTTCTAATGACTGTCACTTATCACTTCACTGTTATCGACACTGCAAATGCCACAACCAGCCCCGAGGCACACGATCTTAGACGGAATCTGTCTCTGAGTAACACTAACCTATCACTAACTGTGAGCTGCTTCTATATCTTCATGGAAGGGCCACAGTAAGCCTAGAAGAATCTTATGGTTATTTCTGCGTAACTCTAATTTCCTCTTCAGAAGCAAGGAAGCAGGTGGCATTCCTTAATACGCCTCTTCCTGAACAGGTCTGATCCTCATGTCACTTACTTTCCTAGTCTAAAAAAATAAAAAATGAATATATATATATGGTCTATCAAGGGAAATTATAATAAAAAATAGGGAAAACACTCGAGACCATTGGAAACCACCATTATTGACGGTAATAGTCGAGAAGAAAGAAGGTTTAAAGAACTAATGAATTTGACATGTATTAATTTCTTTGCTGTTAGACATATAAAATAAAAATTGAAACATATAAATATACGTAAAATTAAAATCTTATACAGATCTTAAAGCAAAATGAATTTTACTAGTTACAGATACGTATATTCTGTAACATTATTTTAAAAAAATCGTATATTAAGTAACCTAATTAATTAAATATTTTAAAGTTGCATTATGAAAAGATCTTCGCGATAATCACTAGTTGTTAATTTTATATTCTATAAAATGTATATTTTTATATAATTTCCTTCTTTCAAAACCTCATCGAATCTCCAACTTTTAGCAGTAAGATAAGAGACTTTAACGGTCGGGATGGTCGGATGTCCTATATATTTTTCTGTTTTCTTTCTTCTTGATTTATTTTACAACATCTTTTTATAGTTTATTATTAATTTATTTATCGGCTTAGAGATAAATATTCAAAAAATACCGATACTCAAATGTTTTACTGGTTAAAGAAATAAGTCAGGGTTTCGGCCGAAAGTTAAGTCTGGAAGAACTTACCGAATGAAGAAAAATCAGTTTTATTCTACCCGATTAAATTTTCTTTCTTTGTTTTAAAATTCTGACTGTAATTTAGATAGTTTTATAGAATAACTGTTATGCCAGAATTTGCAGCGTTGTAGCTTCCTCTTGTATTTATTTGTGCTCTTAAATATTTTTGCAGATTTTCTTAAAGTTAGTCAAACTTTTATCTTGGTAACTTAATGATTACATGTCTAAAGTATCTAAGCTATATCATACACATATAATATAATATATTAGGTGTTATATTATATGTGTATGATATAGCTAAATTTATCTTATAAATATAATAAATAGGTATATTTAGTGTGTATCTTAGACAGGTTCAGAGATGAAAAACATGGAATTTTGAAGGTTAATTTACATATTACATACCAACATACAATTATAATGCTAAATTCTTTAAAAATATATATAATCTAAATAAAATTTTCTTCTCTATCTTCATAATTTTTATCGATAAATTTGGTGCATTGTAAAACTGTTATACTCTCCAGAATTAGAGACTCCGCCAGCATATGTATTGCACCAAAGAATTTATCCAGACAATGACGCACCTATTAAGGCTACACAAGGACCATGAACTGAATTTTCCATGTTTACCATATTTCTCAAGTAATTTCTCTTCTTGAAAAAGTACAGATATTGTATAAATGACCGTATTTTCCTTAGTGACCGGCCAGAGTTTTGTTCTTCATCTTGCATCGCTCCTTTGGGCTAACTATTCCTTATCCAGAGTTTTCCAGAATGACTGTGACACTTAACAAAGAGTAACTGCTCAAAGGCATGTGACGTCCTTGTCTCTCAACAAGTCCATGAGCTTCCCGTAACATTTCAATGGCTATGATTGATGATGATGAGGTATTCAACACCAATGTCTGCCAGAAACAACCTCTCCCACTGAAATTGGTTCTCTCTGATCCTGTAGAGATAAGTTCTATCCCAAATGAATTTGTTCTTTTGTTTTTTTAGTAAATCAATGCCTTGCTTGCCATTTACAGGATCTCCAATCCTCAAATGATCTTTTCCATTAGCATCTTCTAAGCAGAAATGAACGTCAGTTGGAAAGCATGCTTCTACGGTGACAGAAATCCTCTCTTAAGTCACCAGAGTAAATTCTTGTATTTCCGCCTCAATGCAGCAGATAATCAGATGACCATTCATTCATCAATCATTCATCTTAGCTAACTGATGAGTTAACAGCCATGTACAACTTCCACTGATATGGTTCATGATTCTTTGAAGATTTTAACCTAAGAGTTTCATTTTCTATATATATATATTATTTACT
>KZ807455.1:224125-237311 GCA_000696205.2 Oncopeltus fasciatus
ACCTGATCTTATTAATTACAATGAATTTATACAATATCATTTGAGAATTTTAATTACACATAAATATTAAATATAATATTCAAAATTTATGCATATAGAATGCTTTAAAAACCGAAAATGATTGTACTCTCATTGAAATGTAATATTAACATATATATAATTTGATTTATTTCTTGTTAATTTAATTTTTAAATTTTAATAGATAGTTCATGTTCAAAACTTTTTATGCATTTAGTAAAATATTTTTTATATATCATACAAATGATAGATTTTTCTAAATGTATGAGCTTCAATACTTTCAGCCAACAACTATCTATAAATAAATATATGCATATGCTGCCTTTGATTTTCTAGAGCCAGAAAACTGCCATAAAATATGAGTGTCTTGAAAATAATGTATAATTTTAATATATATATATATATCTTCACATGTGTCGAATTTGCTACTAGAAGTGCTAAATAAGTCCTAGAGTTTTTGTTGTGGTTCGGTCAGGGTAGATCCAAAAAACTACTTTTTTAATATGTGTATTTTTTAATTGTCTGCCAACGTTTCGGCTTACATTGTAAGTCATCTTTATCATCATTTAATTTTTTAAATGTTTCTTATGACATTGTATTTCAACAGCCCTGAAGAAAGCTTACAATGTAAGACGAAATATTTGTAGATAATTAAAAAATACAGTTTTGTAAATTATATTTTTCGATCTATCTTAATCGAACCCCAACAAAAAACAACTAATAATAATCTCTATGGACAAAAACTCCCCCTTTCAACTAAATAAGACGTTTTGCATTGATAGCTGTATTGAACTTCACAGGAAGTTTTGTCGCCTATGCCGGTGACTGTTGTCGCGTAGCTGTATGCCTTTGGAATTTGCGTCTGCGCTGCAGTATTCTGGAGGAATGACAGAAATGGAAGTTGAGGTGAGTCGTTCAGGGCAGAGCAAGGCCTAGGCTCAGTCGGCCTCGCGCGGTGGCTAGGAACGGATACGCGAGCCTGGATTTCGCGTAAGATGCCAACGGAGAATGAACGCGGTACTCCTGTCAGGACGCGGAGAGATCCCAAACCACGGCCAGCAGTTGAACCAGAGGGTGGACAAACCGGAACTAATACATAAGCAACACAAGGTACACAAGGATATAGGATATATAGCATATATCCAGAGCGAGAGTGTCTAAGATATAGGTAGATAAATAAATTATTGTTTTAGGACGATGTGTCCTGTTTTACAGACAATACACATAAGTATTTATCAATATTTATGTATAAACATTAATCAGACCCATCTGGACATATGGTATTGAGTTGTGGGGCACAGCGAAGCCTTCAAACATTAGATGCATCCGAGGGTTCCAGCCCAAAGTCCTTCGCACAATCCTCAACACTCCTCCCTACGTATCCAATAAAACCATCGATTCTGACCTGCAAGTACCTTTTGTTTCCGAGCTCATCCCCTCCAGATTTGATAAGTTCCACACAAATATCCAAGGACATCCAAATCCTCTAGTCCTCTCCTTGGCATCCCACGTTCATCCCGACAACCCTCCCCGACGCCTCAAGAGGAGGTGGCCAAGGGACCAGTTTAGTACAATACCTAGGGAGTGAATGCACTGGCATTTTTCTCCCCCTCTCAATCCCTCCTTGACTCCCTGCCTAGTCTCCTTCTTATCCTAGGATAAGGAGAAGATGGGTGCCGGATAGTCTATCGCGGGTTAACCTGGGCTCCTCTCTGAGGACGGGTTACGTCCCGGGATAGACGAGCAAGGACTCTTATCATGTACCCCATCAAAAAATTAAGTGTAAAAATGTACAGATAATTTTTTTTTAAATAAAGAGTTAATTCAGAATATTAATGTATCTTAAGTTATATTAATTGTAACAAGAAATAAACAACTTTACATTAATTAGAAAAAAACGGTAATATACTAATAATATTTATATATACCAATACTAAAAACAAATTACCCTATCAATAATACAAATAAAATAAGAATAAAAAATAGTTAGGGGTATCTATTAAGAGTATAAATCACTACACATGCAACACATAGGAACAGCACGCCGAACCCCTCAGTCAGTACCAAGAAACTAACCTATACAGGGTATAAACCTATGCAGGTTATAAATAAATAACCTACACAGGTTATTAACCCTACGAAAGTACGACGAAACCCTTATTTATATTTGGACGTTATTGAGCTCTCTTACCGCAACCATATTGGTTTTAGCTCACTGTTAGCTGCCATGTTACCTCAAGTCTAGAACTATGTAGGGGTACGAACCCTCTCTTTGGTTCCTCGGGTATACCAGTATTCCCAGAATATTAACGGCAAAGCACAAAATAATCCCTCACTGACAGCTTAATCCCTTGCCAAAATAGGTAACGGTCCTTTCTTTTTGCAACTGAAATTAGTTATACCAGTATTCCCAGAATATTAATGGCAAAGCACAAAGTAATCCCTAACTGACAGCTTAATCCCTTGCCAAAATAGGTAACGGTCCTTTCTTTTTGCAACTGAAATTAGTTATACCAGTATTCCCAGAATATTAAAGGCGGAGCACAAAGTGTTCAGAGGTCTGTATACGCTTGCAGTCAGCCTGCCGAAGAAAGTAAATATGTATGAAGGTCGTTTCCTTTTGTACCTGAAATGAGGTATGAACCTAACTAACGGTAGCGAAAGAGAGAGAGAGTGAATGAGAGAGAGAGAGTTTGAGAGAGTAATTTCTTTGACGGGACACCTTATTTTTAAAACATAGATACCCTATTCGTTATTTGAGCTTTCATTCACAAAATTATGAATGAATTTATTTTTAGTTGAAATTAGATCAGAGTAAGAGCCACTCTCCCAACAGGAAGGGGTTTAGAATGAGACCAAACTCAATAGTAATAATACATTCATTTTTACTTGAGATACCAAAAAGTTTATAAAATATTATAAGTGTAATATTTTCTCACGTTTGTGTTCTATAACATTTTATACAGAATAAAGAAAAACGCTTAGTAGGAAAAAAATTTGCTAACTTAGTTAGTTTAGTTTTTTTTTCCTTTTATGCTCACTAGCTTTTTCGACATATCTCCAGCGAACTTAAAAATTACGCACTTTTTTCAGTATTGTTCTTCAACTAAACTTTTTTTTTTTTAATTTATTTATTGAACAATGTATTTTGAGAAATAATAATTTTCTCTTAAGTAAAGTGATTTTTAATTATTTTTTATGCATGCTTTTCTAAATCAAACAATTGGCCAAACGTTAATTTCCTTTTGCAATCATTTGGAATGCACGAACAAAACTAAAATGAACTTTGAAAAATCAGATCCAAGTACATCAGAAAATAGTTAAGAAGGCAGTTAATATGGAGGCGCAGACGAACTTGAGAAAGAGTGATAACTTTTAGGTCAGTCACGACTCCCATGTCTAATAGGCCCGATGTTCGTGAGCTTATGTCGAATCCCAACATATATATGAAAGATTAGTCGAGAGTGCGGGGAACTTAATTTCGCATTTAGCAATGCAGCCAGCATGGCTGGAACGAGCCAGCCTCAGTTTCAGCCATTTACGGTATGTCGAAGATGGGATAACAAATGGTGCAGGTGTCTTGTAGGCATCCCTTACTCAAGTTTTCCCTTACTTGATTTGAGGACTTCAACAACCCCCTCCCCCTCCCAGGAGGAATCAAAAATGAAATTTAAAGAGGAATCTTCATTTTCATTATTTAAACACTCTTAAATTCAATGAAACCATAAAAGAGTTGTTATAGGCGGGAATGGAGGTTTTTAGACGGTAACTTCGTTTAGCTCTTAAGTACTGAACTTGAAGAAGTTATGCTCTAATTATATATTTAGCATTTGGTTTGTTTAAAATTTTAGTTATAGTTTCCTTCCTCTAGGCCAGCCTACTACAACATGATACGACAATTCTAAGATAGTTTACCAATGGTGTTACCTATAATTATAATACACAGTCCTTTAATACATTAATCTTAAATCAAATAGAAAATTTAACACGAAACACATTTTTTCTCACAATTTATAATTAAATGCGATTGGCTTAAAATTATACTGGAGACATTAGTCAGGGTTTTGGCCAGGATATGAAAAAAAAATAGTCCAACTGTGTTGGGAAATTATTTTATTATTGTCGACGTTTTGTTTAGCTCTACACTCTGAGATGTGAGCATAAACCTCCTTCGAAGATCTCTTTAGACATCACGTCCCTGATGATGACTTACAAGTTAAGCCAAAATTTTTCCACCATAATACTCGACGGGAAACCAAATCCTACCACCTTAAAAAAAAAAAGTGAAATATCACTACAATAACATATAACAACCATTTTTCTGATGCAGATACTTCAGAGATTATGTAAATAGACCCTACTCAAGAAATTTAAAAATTAGTTATGAAATCCCTATAATGTACATTAATTGAATTTTAATGGTTGGAACATCCTAGGAAATATGACAATTGAGGAAAACAAAAATACATTTTCAGGCTTTATATTTTTGTCTCATTCCTGAAGTGAGGTCAATGAGTATAAAGTAACTTATAGTTCGAGAAAATTAGAAACCAATGGCTACTACATCTTGGTAATGAAGAGCATTGCACTATTTTACTGTAAAAATTTAGTATTTGTGATTACAGTGACATCGAAGGGGAAGAACTCCGGTTCTTAAAGATGGCGTACGTTAAAAATAAAGTAATACTGATCTTTCTTATCGTGCAAAAAAATAAAATCCCACAGAAGCTTTTGAATAAATAGAAGGAAGGGAAAAAGAAAGAAATAACTTGAAAAATAAATTTATAATAGGGACACAGGTACATGAAATTTATTGTAGAAGGGATGAAGTAAATTAAATTAGTCGATTACATTGTCGAAACTAGCCAGATGAGTTATTAAATTTCCCGCCCTCGTACCGAGTTCAAAGCCATTTATTAGGCTCTCGTTATTTACTTTTTATTTCGTTTTATAAGTGTTGTTTTTGTTGTGGCATTTAATCCCTCGTAAATTGTAAACAATAAATACGTGGGAATAGAATAAAAATCTATCTGTCTCAGCCAGGGCTCGAACCTGGATCTCCTGCTATCCGGGCCTGCGTGCTGGCTGAGACAGATAGATTTTTATTCTATTCCCTTGCATTTATTGTTTAAAGTATACGTGGGATAATAAACCACAACGAAAACAATATTTATAAAAAAGCAGTTGAACTTGAGGTCTCTTTCCCCATCGTTGCCAGTAAGAACCCTGCATAGCTTTTCTGTCTACGACTGTCTACCCTCAGGCGCATAGGAATATAGTTCTCATTAAATTGTTTGTAGGGGCGCCAGGCTAGCTCAGGGGATCCGTACGGGTCTCGCAATCCTGACGCCGCGGGTTCAAATCCCGCCCAGGTCAATCTTTTATTTATAATATAGAAGGTTGTCCTGAGCCATGGGTGTTTAGAATGGGGTGGCAACCTGTAGATAGCCCCTCCCTCCAATGACCCTTAGTGGTTGCAAGGGAGGCTAACCCAGCAAAAAAAAAAAAAAAAAAAAAAAAAAAAAAAAAAAAAAAAAATTTTTAAAAAAAAAAAAAAAAAAAAAAAAAAAAAAAAAAAAAAAAAAAATTGTTTGTAAGGGCTGTCGGTGCGTGTTTAGTTTTATGTATTTTGTGTTTTATTGATTGAAACGTTTCACCTTTTCACTTTTATTACGATCCTGATTTGCGCTGGCATATATATGACGAATATATTCTTACCCTTTTGAAAACTGTAATCGTCTACAATGAAAAGTATTTCTTCGTTCTAATCACTCCACTTTCCAATAGAGACCTTGCTATTATCCCAGGGAGAAGCGATGGAATACATTTTAAGCCGAGGCAGAGTCAGGTTTGAGTCAATTCGGCTGGTCAGACTTTCACGAAACCCCATATACAAATTCCTCCTAAAATCACACGCCGAAAGCACATACTCACTTCTGGCACCATGATTAATGCTCAATCGGATTAGTTCTCTATGGTAATACGTAACTATATTGCGGAGAACACTTATAACAACTTTCTCCAACTTATGAGCACGGAGGAATAGCTCCTGTGGCCATTCCACCATGCTCATAAGTTGGAGCTTTGCCTTCGTCTCAAGCAGATTATCATCCACAAAGCACTTATCATTCCTAAAGTAAGCTCTCATTATTCTCCTGGTCCCTGTACTCCCATCAAACTATTTATTATAAATAAATAAAAATATTATTGTTAATTGCTTTTACTTATTCTGGTGTTAACTGATAAACTTTTACTAATTGCATTCCTCTTAAAATAATATATTTTTCAAAACTGGAGAATCATTCAATTCAATAGAGCTGCCAAACTACACTGGATAGCAAGAAAGAGCAGAAGACGTTGTACAATAATTCTATGCGTTGTAAAATGTATTATCTAATATATCAAAAAACATACAAATTAAGGTATCTTTTTCTGATAATAACTCACCGTTAACTCACCGTTGTTTGTGTAATTAATATTTAAAGGTGTCTTGTATTATAACTAAGAAAATTAATTCGTAAAAAGGAAAAAGAGTCTCTTACTATATGATAACTATAACATGAAATCGTGATTTAGTTATCCTTGAGCAGAAGAATCAATCTCTCTACAACCCCAATTGCCCCAAAGAAGGGCTGAAATTTAAGCCTAACCGTTGCCAATAATAAAAACTTTTTTATCATACCTTCTATTACCCGTCTTCGTTGGTTTCTGCTAACCATCTTCTGTTGGCGAGCGCTTTCGGACATTGTCCATCCTCTTGGCCGAAAACATGTGTTGACTGTCACAGTGTGTATTCAACTTTGAGTGTAATACACACAGTGACAGTGAACAAATGTATTTTTCCACGAGGATGGACTATGTCTGAAAGCGTTTGCCAACAGAAGATGGTGTGCAGAAACCAATGAAGACGGATAATAGAAGGTATGATAGTTCTATGTTTATTGGTGGTGAAAAAAACCTTTTTAATTTTTTTTTATTTTACAAGTTAGTTTTCATATCATAAAATCCCAAGACCGAAATCCCGACCAAATCCTCTCATAATTTTTAACAGTCAACCAGCTTTTTTTCAAAATAAATTCTTAAAATAAGCAACCCGGGATGATTACAGATCACGAATCTGAAGGATTTCTGAAGAGGCTCAGACTCCCCCAGCAGAAGTAGCGCAAGACAAATTGTATCAAGTCGATAGCTAGTTGCGTGAGGAGAACACACCATATTGTTTTACCTACTCCTGAGAGGAGATTCCCCCGCCGAGATTCAGACCGGTCTCCCACTATAGTGGCACCTGTTCTGTGGGAGAGTTGTGGTGGGCTAGCGGCCGGTGGCCCACTGACTCAAGGCCGGTCCTTCACTTCCCGGGTCCATAGTCAACGGGGAATTCCTTCTTCACCGCTTACAGTCGGCTGCAACTCCTTCTATTTAGGGATTTACTTTCCAAAGCTAGTGTTCTTAAAAAAAAAAAAGGTCATTTTCGGTTTTAANGAAAAAAAATATATATATATATGTGTGTGACAGTATTACACACACACACATAAAACACACACTCCCAACCACCACTTTTATTATAAATAATATTAAGTATTCCTTTTGGGGAGAACATACTAAAATTAAAAGACAATAACTCAATCGGCGATATGGACTTCTATACAGACTCATGAATAAGAAATCCAATCTTACGATAGAAAACAAACTGACGCTCTACAAAACCTTATTGCGACCAATCTGGACTTACGGAGTAGAAATCTGGGGTTCCGCCAAGCCTTCCAACATCCAAAGAATCCAGTCTTTTCAATCCAAAACCCTGGGAATAATTGCAAATGCTCCCTATTACGTATCCAATTCATCACTTTACCAAGATCCTAACATCTCTTTAGTTCAAGACTTCATTTCTTCATCCTTTTCCACAGTAAATTGCCATACCATCCTAATCCACTAGCACAGACCATGTCTTCCTACTCCAACTCCTACAACCCTCCCCGTCGACTAAAAATGGCCCCGTGACCTCCTGGGGTGTGTAAATAATTTGAGAGTGGTGTCACTGGTCACCTTCTCTCCTCATGTGATTGACATTGAATGTCATTTTTACTTCATTGTGATCAAATTACAAAATGTTTATATTTAACAGAATGTCATAAATAAATAAAAGTTTGATTGCTTGAAAGTGAAGTCATTGGCACCTTCTCTCCTCTTGCGATCATCATTTTTTATTATTTTAGTCCACCTTATTCAAATAACAAAATTTAATTATGTTAATAGAAATATAATAAATAAATAAAAGTAGGAAAAAAAAAAAGTAAATTTGTATAGATCAAGCAGTTTCACAAATCTCACATCAATTTTGTGTAGACCATATTTTTAGCTTCTGAGTATGAAAGGAAGAAAGAAAGTTGTTACACTTATGGTTATATTATTATTATTATTATTAATATGATTATTAGTTATTAAAAAAATTGAAACTAGTAGAGGTATAAGTCGTTAAGAATTATGCTTTTTCCTTAACTACCTCTACCTTAATATTGGCTTAGTTGGAACAATTAGAACCTGATTGATCTTGTCACACATATTTATTAGTTAAAATAAAAACTAATTGAAACATTTACTAATCTAATGGAGGTGGTGTTGTAAAATAAATTTAATTTCTGAGATTTTTTTTTTTTACTACTTCATTTTTGGGCTTTACTGAACTTATAATTCTGATATAGTAATCATATATCAGTATATGTTACGCATATACGTGATGCTAATAATCATGACATTTTATTTTGTTTAGACGATTGCTATGATGAGGCTAGTTAAGTGGACATTGATTATGGGGATATCTCTTATTTTCATACCATTGTCATATTTCGATGAGGGTGATGTTGACTCAAAATTCCATTCCTAATGGCTTATTATGAGTGTGTTGATGAAACTAGGCATTGTTTGAAGAACTATATACTTCTTTTTGTCATTGTTTACCAAATATTTTCAAATGCTTTTAACTGATGCGTGTCTAGTTTGAAGAAAAAATAATCCGATAATTATAAAATGGATTTAGAGTTAGAAAGTATTTATTACTATTTATTTTCCTAATTANCATGATTTATTTTATGTAATTATCATACTATTGAAAACTAATTCTAAAGTCTAAAACTAATAACTAACGATCTATAAATAATTTATTATATTTCATCAAGTAGTATCATTTGATTATTATAAAAGTGGTATCATTTTAGCTGTAAATAAACAACAATGCCGCCACGTGCTTGGGCACTGCGTAGTAGCAATAAGGGTGGGTGGCGGTTTGCCTACTGTCTTAGCCTTCCACCCTTTTCCTTGTTTGCCTAGGTAATAAATAACCCCGCCTTTCTTTTTCGGGGAAATTTCGATTTCGCTTTAGTTTTCTGGTTTTTCGCTCTTTGTGCAAAAATTTTACTTGATGCGTACCGTATATATGACCTATGTAATTAACAGAACGGGTATTGGTGTTAAAATCCCCCCCCCCTTCCCAAAAAAAATTTAATGTTGTACTTAGGATCTTTCTCATTGTGCAAAATATATCTCCTTTTTTTTATAACTTCTATAAATCAAAGAGATATTATTCATTTAATGACCAATCAGCTGAATATGTCACTGTATTAGGAGGAAATGAACATAAATTCGAGAAAGTAGGGGGTTATTTGTCTTGCTCTAACGGTCCTGAGATAGAAAAATCATTTCAAAACCGAATACATAATCCCACAGATACACGCTGACGAGAGCGTAGCGCTTCTCAAATAAATGGGCAGAGCGTGAACCAATAATTTAGACCTGCTTTACATTTAAATGGTCGCCAAGGAGCTCGCACGAGCCTGACTGGTGGGAATACCGTCGTCTCGAATACCGCCCCTCAATATACGCCAGTGATTGATTCCCTTGGATTTCGGCCGAGGGATTTTGATGATTAAAAACTGGAGAAAATAAATTGAGTCGAACTCCTCCGCCATCATCAATTCGGAGAACACCATTTTTAATCTTCTAACCCTTCTGAAGAGTGTTTTGCTACATAGTATACAGTAATCCAAAGTAAAATTTTTTTTTTACAATAGAGGATTTGAGAGTGATGTCATTGGTCACCTCTCTTCTTGCCATTGTAATTTTGTCAATTTTTTTTTTAGTTTATTATCATTTCTATATTTAAAAAAATTTATACAGAAGATTAACACTCGAAATTACATTCGTAACATTTTTCCTTATTTGCATATTTTGTAAAGATGTAATAGAATTATAACATTAAAAAATTACAATTTTACACTATTGTGCTCTATAAAATTTTTTGTAAATCGAATATTAACAGTAATATTGACAACTTTTCAACTTAGTTTAGTTAACTCAACATACCTATGAACGTATGTATTCGGCCAGAAGATGGACAATGTCCGAAAGCGCTCGCCAACGGGAGATGGTTTGCAGAAACCAATGAAGACGGAGAATATAAGGTATGAGAGCAACATACCTATGTTTATCGATAAGAAGAAATATTTTAGGGGTAATGTTGAACAGTTAATAGTGGGGGTTTACTTAAATTTATATTTTACTGTCCAGAAGGAACGATTAGTTGTTTTCTTAATAAAATTTGGGTTGTTGCTTCTAATTAAAGTTGGAAATGTCATGTTCGTTATTTAGCCAAAAGGTCGACCGGAAGTAATAATTTATTATTATGTTTTGCAAAGTTTTAAAATAAATATTTATCAACTATGTATTCGATTATTTTACGGAAAACCTGGTTAAGAACTTTATACTCTAATTTTAAATACTGATATTTGTTATTGCATTTAATCCCACGTTAATTTTATACAATTAATGTAAGGGAGCATAATTTAAAAAAATCTTGCCACCTCAGCCGGGACTCGAACCCGTATCTCCTGCTTTCCGGGCAAGTATGCTGGCCTTAACACCACCTAGGCAAGCTAGATAATTCGTCCTACTCCCCGCACTTTACTCAGAGTCTAAACCCCCGAGTTAGAATAATATATCGTCTTATGCTCGAAGGAGCTAACATTGTCAGCTATTTTTTTCTGACTCTCGTTTATTTTCCTTTTATTTCTTTTTTTTAAATACTGATATTAGTTGTGGTGTTTAATCCAACGTTAATTGTATACAATAAATGCAAGGGAGCAGAATAAAAGCATAAGATCCTGGTTCGAGCCCTGACTGAGGAGGCAATATTTTTTTATTTTGCTCCCTTGCATTTATTTTATACTTTAATGTGTAACAGATGGTTGTTGGGTAAGAGGAGTAATCAAAATTGTGTACGAAAATGAAGAGTAATAAGCTTGGTCAAAACAAATTAAACTGTAAGCCATTTCAAATTTCTCGCCACTCTCCAACTACCCTCCTTAGGACAGTGAACAAATCAAAGAAGTTTTTGGCAACAGTTTAGACAAGCCAGAAATTTATATTTATAGAAATTTTCATATTTTCATGATGAACTGTTTCCAATGAGTGTTGTTCTAGGCCCTACTACAGAATTGAAGGTAATTGAGGGAAAACAAGCTGATAGGACAACAATCTAAAAGGTTATTTTCACTACCAATGAATATAGAACAATCATACCTTCTATTCTCCGTCTTCATGGGTTTCTGCAAACCTTCTTCTGTTGGCGAACGCTTTCGGACATTGTACATCTTCTTGGCCGAATACATGTGTTCACTGTCACTGTAAGATAAATACAGACAGTGAAAGTGAACACATTTTTCGGCAAAGAAGATGGACAATGTCCGAAAGCGCTTGCCAACAGAAGATGGTGTGCAGAAACAAATGAAGACGGATAATAGAAGGTATGATAGTACAAGGGATTATATTATATTACGTGAGGTGAGGTGAGCAACAGGGCCTCTATAATCAAGGGCTTTACATTTAGTTGGACATAAAATTAATTATTTATTATTCATTAATAATTTGTTACAAATTAAATTTTCCTATGTACAGGGGATTAAGATTCACATTTGGATTGAGTTTGAGTTGTAGACATTCAAGGAAGTCTCTACAAATTATTTTTATCCTTTTATTTTTGTTTATTTGTAGGGTTTGATGGGGGTGATATAATAATATTTCTCTATATGCTTTTACACGATACTCTGAAATATTTTTCAATTTTTTCTGCATACAAAACTTCCATACTAAGGGATTACATCTTCTTGGCCGAATACATGTGGTCACTGTCACTCTCTGTATTCAACTCAAAGTTGAATTCAGACAGTGAAAGTGTACACATCTATTCAGCCACGAGGATGGACAATGTCCGAAAGCGCTCGACAACGGGAGATGGTTTGCAGAAACCAATGAAGACGGATAATAGAAGGTATGATAGTGATAGGACAATATTTGGAAAAGTTTATCGGGGGTAAGTGCCTATATACTCACCCCCTTTTCGAGGGAATAGTTTCCTAGCCTCGCGGAAGAAATAAACATTTGTGTACCTGAATCGTACTTTCACCCCGCTTCGTAAATCACTGCCGGGTTAGTAACTCGGGGGGGATTGCTCGTAAAAACGGTTTAGCTCGAAATATACGATGGAAATAAGAGGTTTCCCCATATAGAGAGGAGCCCCGACGTAGGGGGGGGGGGTAAAAACCCCCCCCCCCCCATGTCCGCGGTGGAAAACACGTAGACTCTCGTAGGAGCCGCGATCCGTAACCTCACGAGTCTTTGCGGGTCAGAGTCGTAAAACTTATCTAATTACTCGCTCGCCTTCCCGTTCGGAATCTCTCGGACTTGGATTTCCGCCTCCAACCCAACGGCATTCATATCTCTCCCCCCTCCCCCCACCACCGCAAGTAGAATACGTATTCGCATTTTTTTTCTTCCTCTCTCCCCTGCATTTCTGTTCCTGTAATTCCCTACAGCCTAAATGTTTCTAGAGGGATGACTTTCTCGTGGGAACGGGGTCCTTGCATTTCGGGCCACATTCTCCCGAAAGCCTTCCGGACTCCTGTGGTATTTGTATTTATATTCGTATAAGTCGGCAAACTTGAAACGCCCTTGAATTTAGATTGAACAAACTTGAGTTCACATTGATTTACAACCTTGGGAATTCGTAGAATTTAAGGAAAAACATTCGTCATTTGACATAATATATTTTAGTGAATAAAGCACTTCACGTTTGTAAAACAATATAAAAAAAAGTTCATCAAACATAGAAAAAAAA
>KZ807455.1:241929-252667 GCA_000696205.2 Oncopeltus fasciatus
AAATTTACTATTCCATGATTATCTATAATCACTAGCCATGTATTAGCAAATTGATCGATCCCACGCAGATATGATTCCTTGGAACCAAAAAAACATTTAGACCGCAATTTTATTTAAAAAATTATAAAATTGAACAAAATGAGCCTTAGATTGAAACAAGTAGTAATCTGATGGTGGAGTTCTGGATGATATAGTTGATGAGGAAGGAGTTTGAACCCAGGAAGTTCTGTAAACTTTTTTCTGCTTCGAGGGGAAGTGTGAGGACAAGCGTCATCTTGTTGGAATAAAATGCTTTTTCGGTTGATCAAAGCAGGTTCAGAAACTTCGCATACAATCTTTCCAATTGTTCACAGTAGGGTTCGGAATTCATAGAGCCTCTATCAGGATTTAATTATTATTGAATAACACCTTCAAAATTCCAAAAAAGCATGTTTTTTTTTGTTTTGTTTTTTTCAAATCATCCATTGTAGAAACTGAAAAAGCAATTTGACTAGAATCTAGCCATTGCTTGTAGGTATTTGGAATTTCACAGGTGGCTATCTGATATAAATCTTATATCATAGGGTTTTTCAATAATTTATCTCATATTTCTAACCTCTTAGCTGACAACTGAAGAGTAAGTTTGTGAGAGATCAGTCAACTACTCTTTTTCACCTTCTCCATGGTGACTAACAGCATCTTTTGACGCACCACACTTTCTGGATGGTTTACGAGAACTTGTGGATAGATTGGACTCAACAGCTTTCTGCCAAACCTCATCAATATTCATTAATGGTCACCAGAAGGCCTTTTTCCTTCCCATTGTATTTCCACTGCTAAATTTTTTAAACCAATACCGTATCAATACGCTTGAGAACGACACCTTCTCTTTCATATTTGATAATTTTAGGAGTTGCTTCGGGAGTTGTGAAATCTTTTTTCCACAAAAGCCTTAAAATTATGAGAATTATGTAGGACACAGTCATGTTTCTTCTTTAAAACAAATAAGTAAACAAAGCTTTTTTTAAAAAAGAAGTTGAATGGGATTTAACAAGGTTAGAGAATGCTCTAAGCGGATTATTAAATATTAGTAAGTATTAAAGAGAATTAAACATTTACAGTTCTTTGAAATCTCGAATTTGATAAAATGGTAATTTTCTTTCATATACCCCTTTAAATAACATGCAACACAAATATAATACATTTATTTAACATATCTTTTCATTATACAACCCAAAAATCACACACATATCACAATAAACAGGTGCATACACTACACAATATCATAATATAAGGATTATTCTTGTTTCAAAATATTCATATTTTTAATAATAGCTGAGTATTATTATAATGCAAACATTAATTGAATTATGAATTATTTCTTTCCTTACAGCAGTAACAGTTGTGAGAGTTAAAAAGGGAATCAGTAATTGTGGTTACAAAGCTACCCCGGCATAAGGACCCAGCCTGCTCAGCAAGGAGAATGGGGGTAAAAACACTTCCTTATCACTGCAGGAATAAAATATTCTATTCGTGAAATGTGTTCATCCGCTGCAAACCAGATGCTCACATCTCACTAGAGCTTGGGATCTGTGATTAGATTACAGTCTACACCCCCACCATACACTCTCTATCCCACCTGTTCTTGATTGCTACATATCGCAGCTGTGAGTGTTTCATTTTCTATATCTACTTTATATATATATATAATGAACCTCCATGCTGAAAGGCACTAAGGAGGAAGAGGAAGAAGAATATATATAGATATATAATGAAATACTCGTGGCTGTGATATATATAATAAATAAGAATAGGTGGAAGAAAGAGTGTAGTGAACACACAGAAAGAAATAATTGCAATGAGTAAAATATTTGGGAAGTCTTCTCGCCATTCGTCAGTGAGAAGTGAAGAAGGACTGCTCACTCCTTACTGACGAAGGGCGTGAAGTCTCCCCGAAAATTTTACTCATTGTAATTTTTCTTTTTCATGTTCACTACACTCTTTCTTCTACCTGTTCTTATTTCTTATTTTATATTCGGTATTATTATTACATTATTGTTTATTGCAATCTGTTGAATGAATTAAATTTTAGCTTGGATTAGATAACTTGGAAGGGGGAGGACAGATGAAGATTAATCTCACTTATTATAAATCATAAGAAAAAAATATTTAGAATATAAATTTGTGAAAAAGTTATTTTTCTAACTTTAAAAATTACTTTTCAAAATTTATTGATGAATAAATGATCGCTTCCCCCACTTTTTTCCGTCTGAACAATCTGCAGCCAGATTTTCTGTTCTTAACTCCAAGTTCTCTTATCCTCCGTCTGAAATCAAGTTATTCATTAACTATGATTTTTGCCCATCTTTAAAGAAACATGTGAAATCTGCTTTCTTTACGCATCCTTAGCGGTTTTCTTTCAATGTCAAAGGTCTCATCATCAGAGACCAGGAATCTTATAAGTTCCTGAATGTGAATTATTTCGACACATTTTTTTAAACATAATTTTAATTTCGGTTGATTTAGTATTGGAAAATTAATTCATTTCACTGCTAAAAAAAGTTTGTTGACATAAATCAATCTAATATACGAATGATTGAAATCACATCATATACTGAAAATAAAAGTATTTTATAAATATAAATTGCGTTTTTAGAAAAATACATTTATTAAAACTTAATTTTAGTACTGTTATGAAAAGAGTATACCTTCGTCTTCATGGTTCTAATATGTTTAATTTTTGAGCTAATCGTAAAATTCAAATTGACTGTGGATATTTTTTTCTCGAAGAAAGATAAAGCTTATTTATTTAGTTTATTTAAGAATAAAACTATCTCTCTGGCGCATTAAAATGCTTGGTGGCAAATTATTTTTGTTTCTTACAGCCGAGAGCTTTCAAGATCAATGATCCCATCATCAGAGATCGGGGATCTCCCAATGTAAGAGTAAAAAGGAACTCTAGAGATGCATGTCGTTATAGCTTTAATGCAAAATGACCTTGACATTATTGTTAATGCACCAACCAAGAAAGTGTGATATGCCTTCGAAGGAAGTCTTCTTTCTCAGAGTCCCACCTCTTTGAATCTCTCTCCCTCTCTCACTCTTCCAGCATCCCTCCCCATCCTCTCTCACTCCTGACTCACCTCTATCTCTCTTGGTCATTCTCCCATTAAATTTACGGCTAAGAGCTCAAACTCTAAAACGTGCAGTCAGCATTAGGTCTGGAGCATTTGTTTCGTGTATGCAGATTTTTAACAGTCTGGTTTCTATTAGCATTTACAACTTCCGCCTGCACACTTCAGAACGGTATCTGTGTTGGTTTGCTGTGTTGGACCTCTAACACTTCTGCATTTCATTCCTTCCAAGCGCTAGATTCCTTTCCGTCGTCTAGGAACAACAAGGACATCTTTAGTCCTCATCTGATCCCGTTATCATTGGTCCTAAGGCTAATTACAGTCAATTAACATTATTTATATTACAATGTAATAGTTATGTGCTGTTGACATAGTTTTATACAAAGAATTATTACTTTATACTATCTAGAGGCTTATTTATTTTACAACAGTTTTAATACTTTGATTATAATTTAAATTATATGTACTTTATCAATACCACTCCGGAGAGAGAAAAATAACTAAATAAGGGTGTTAGCCTCTCTTTTAACCTTTTAGGGTGATGGAGGGAGGGGCTATCTACAGGTTGCCACCCCATTCTAAACTAATCCATAGCTCAGGACAAACTTATATTTATAAATAAAGGCTTTCCCTGGGCGAGATTTGAACCCGCAGCCTCAAGATCGCGAAACCTGAAAATTTTGGTTTTAAAAAGAATGCATGTTCATTTTTACTCAATCCCAGTAAAACTTTTATGGGGCTACAATTTTCCTTTACATGACTTTAATTTTTTGGTTTTATGATTGTGTTTGTGCAACATATGTACATACCCATTCGCGCGGGCGTAATTAAAATTCGCTAGGCAGGTCTACGTATACTAAGTAGATTAAGCTGCATATTTTTTTAAAAATGGTCATAAATAAGTTATTTTATGACCAGGTAAATGACGTTTTCATTTAGTACATGTATAAATAAAAATTATTAAATGATATAAATAGATTTTTTTTTTTAATAAAAGAACTTTTTTTTTTCATAACCTTTTTTTACATATTAAATTCTGTTAAAAATAAATAAAAACATTTTTTAATGTGATTACAATGAATAATAGAAAAAAAAATGACATAAATAAAAGTCACATGAGGAGAGGAGGTAACCAGTGACACCACTCTCAAGTAAAAATACTTCTTCTGAATTATGTTTTTAGAAAATTTTTGAAATATTTCTTTCCCATTTTTTTTTTTCAAATGGTCTGACTGCAACCGTCGTTAAGCCAAGAATGTCTGAGATATGAATTATGAATGGATTAATTAATTTGACTCAGAGAAGAAGATTAAATTACCTTCAAGTAAAGGTGGAAGGTTAAGTCCAGCAGACATTATCATTTCTAATTCTTCAAGGGAATGAACGGTCTCAAATTTATCGATTACTTATCTTTCTTCGATCCCCTTATTTGGTATTTGTATGTTAATTTTTGTGATAAAAAGATCACCAGGAAAAAAATAGTAATAATTATTCTTTTGTACCTAGGATTATTGTAGGCCATTTTCAGGGATAAAGAAACCCTTCAGTAGTGTGCAGGAAAAATCTAATTAAAATAATGTAATAAGAGTACATTGTATAACTGTATACTAAAAATATGATTGCTGAATGAATGAATGATAAAATTATAGTGTTCAGACTAAGTCAACAATTTTACAAGACCTACTGCTGAACTCAAAGTCTATCCAATCACTTCAATATAACAGAAAGAACTAATAGACTCATTTTTTTTTCATACGCATTTCGGTTTATTTCCCATCCAATTTTTGTCACTATGCTCTATAGCGATCTTGTGATGTTTCGTGTTTAATTTAAAAGCGACCAAATTTCATAATGAAACTGAATAGAGCATTTTAAATCACAGAAGCACACACAGAACACATATGTGTATGTATGTATATATATATATATATATATATATATATATATATATATATATATATATATATATATATATATATATATATATATATATATATATATATATATATATATATATATATATATATATATATATATATATATATATATATATATATATATATATATATATATATATATATATATATATATATATATATATATATATATATATATATATATATATATATATATATATATATATATATATATATATATATATATATATATATATATATATATATATATATATATATATATATATATATATATANATATATATATGAATTAGTGACTATAATTATTATATATCAGGTAGTTAGTATCGAAGAAAATTTTTAATATAGTCAAGACATCTGTCATAAGAACAGCCTCAATAGCTAGATTCATTTGTACTTCGCTAAGAAAAAAAGTTAAAATTGTTAAGACGGAAGGGGCCGCTTTATTCCAGTGGCAAATTCGGTACCATTTATTTATATTCAGTTTTTTAAATGGTCAGTTACATTGACTTATATTTATATTTAAAGAATTATTACTATAAATATTGAATAATCATTCATTTACTAACGAATGAATATGCAAAAAGTAGCGATTTAGATCACTTGGATGGATTATATCTTTTCTGCAAATTAAAAAGATAAGGATATTATTTATTTACAAATGAGAACTTTAATAACAGCAATGACCCTCAGTGGTTGAATATGTGTTATAAAAAAGAAGAATAAACAATAAAATAATTTTTAAAAATATTGAATATTTGCTATCTAAAAGTTACTTTATGGATATTTATTTGGTTGTGGTTTATTATCCCACTTAAATTTTAAACAATTAATGAGAGGGAATAGAACAAAAAAATCTATCTGTCCAGCCAGGAACAGATAGATTTTTCGATAGATAGATCTATCTATTCCTGGCTGGGACAGATAGATTTTTTTATTCTATTCTCTCTCATTAATTACTTAATGGCGGTAATGACATGAATTTATCGAATAGCAATTCAATACAGTTAGCTTATAAATTATTATGTTATTTTTTCAAATTTTCAAATAATTATTTAGTTAAGCTAAAATCAAGGTTTGGGGCTTCTATCAATATTTGCACTTCTTGAATGTTTTCTGATGCTGAATTAATAATTATTTTTTTATTTTAGTTAGAAGTTTACTAATTGAACTTTTTTTTTATTGGTTTTACTTTTATTATTATTTTTTAAATAGTTATTATTATTGAACGAAATTTAAAAAAAAATTTTATTATCACATAAAATGAATTTATTAGTTAATTGTCAAGTAAAAGATTCCTATTGCATACAATTGCTTACCAGCTGACAAGATATCCATTAAGTGTAAGGCTAATGGACCTTACTTGTCTCCCGAAAAAAAGGTTATCCCATTTAGGGGATGGGGGGGTGCTCATTACAGATTCAAAGAGACCGCAGCAAGTCCGTACAAGCGGTCTGCGCATAACGGCAACTGGTTCCCGCAAACTGGCGCAACACTGTCTCTGAGGCTCTCTTAATTGGCCTTCAGAAAGCATTCATTTTGTGTGAGGAGGACTGCCTTTAGCGCGCCGTCCGCATAGACTAGGGATAACGTCGGCAAGAAGAATAACAATTGTATTATCTACAACCCTCTGTTAAGGTTGACGTAAAAGAAATACATGAGAATTTAAATGAATTTATAATACCTTCTATTTTCCGTCTTCATTGGTTTCTGTAAACCATCTTCTGTTGGCGAGCGCTTTCGGACATTGTCCATCTTCTGGCCGAATACATGCGTAGGCCAGAAGATGGATAATGTCCGAAAGCGCTCCCCAACAGAATATGGTTTGCAGAAACCAATGAAGACGGATTACGGAAAGTAATAGTTCTATATTCATTGGAAGTGGAAATAACCTTTTAGAGTAAATGAATTTCATTAATACGATTGTGCTTCATTTCGAGAACTTATGTCTTGTTTTGGCACTTGGTGTAGAGTTTCTCAAAAGCATCCTCCATGCATTTGCTATCAATAATTGTCGTTATCAATAATTGTCGTTATCAATAGCCGTCCAATGGCCGTCGCTTAAAGGAAACAATTAAGTCATGATTTCAGTTATGGTATTTAATCCCACGTCTCAGGTGAGGTAGCAAGATTTTTCTTTCTGGCTCCCTTACATTTTTGTAGAAAATTTAACGTGGGATTAAATACCACAACTGAAATCATTATTTAAAAATAATATGGTTTTATTTTTGCCAACGTTTCGGCCTGAGTTTCAGGCATTCCTCAGGGCAATGGGGTTAGAACACGCAATTCGTGACCCTCACTCTCTCTCTCTCTCTCTCTCTCTCTCTCTCTCTCTTCGTTAACCCCNTTTTATAAAGTTAAGAAGGATGTAGAGCATATCACTTACACTATTTTGTTAAATTAGAATATAAATTTATTTTAATTTCAAATCCCCCTAGCGCAGTACGTATTTTTTGCGTAGGGGACAATGTTGGGCTCTCTACTTACCGTTTAGTTGGGGAAGTAGTTTCACAATGTTTGATTAGCGTGACTGTGGTCTTGGTGCGAGTCCTTGGCGTGGTCTTGGACGAGCGATTGCCTCCCTCCGGAGTTCTGGACCTGACCGCACCCCGGAAGGTCAGGGCCGGCGATAAGACATTTCGACAAATGCGTCATATCCAGCACCCTGGACGTTTGTCTAGCTCTCGGTAGAGTTATTTCGGCTTCCACAGAGAGGTTACACTTCTAGATTTCCATGAGGTTAAGTCGTAAATTTGTTATTTTCGGGTGAATAAGGCTCAACTGTCAATTATTTAGTTGCTTGCCCGAATTGAAGGACATCTAAATTCTTCATATAAATATTGAAGGCTGTTTTTGTATATGTCTCTTATAAAAAAAGAAAAAAAATTATCTTTAACAAAAATAATCTTATATAAAATAAGTAAATATCATTTCGAAAGATTCTTCGCTGGTGTCAAAATATCACATCCTGTGAGAGCCTTTACGAATGTAATAAAAAAGTACAATAATCATAATTACCTCTAGTGGTTATGATATAGTTAAGGAAATCATTTTAGTTACATTAATATTTCATATGTAGTGCTTTTCTTGTTCAGAAGTTACAGGTAAAATAATAATCAAAAGATATTTTTTAAAAATATCTTTCTAGTAAATCTAGTAAAATAGATAATCAAAAGATATCCAAATTCTTAACTGTGTCCAGTTTATCGATGATTCTTTACATGGGATAGTACATTGATATATGATTATATATATTAAGCAAGATTTTTCTTTCTGGCTCCCTTACATTTTTGTAGAAAATTTAACGTGGGATTAAATACCACAACTGAAATCATTATTTAAAAATAATATATAGAAAAAAAGAGAGTCTAACAAATATCCGAAAAAGTTAGCTCCTTCGAGTATAAGACGATATGTTCGTCTTACTCGGGGGCTTAGACTCGGAGTAAAGTGCGGGAAGCTGAAGACATTATCTAGCCTGCCATAGTGGTCATCATCTTGACCGGAAGCAGGAGACCCGGGTTCATGTCCCGGCTGAGGTTAGTAAGATTTTTTTTCTGGCCCCCTTGCATTTCTTGTAGAAAACAGTTAAGATTTTTATCGGGCGCACTAAGTTCCCTGGGTAAATAATAGCCGGCTTCGCTGGACTCTTACAATCTTTCTTTTAATCAGCTGCAAAATTCCGTGGCACAGTTGCGATTTCATTCGACATTCTCTTCGCAAACATTATCGGGTGATTGACATTTGACACTGAAGCTCAGTACTTCATTCTTGCATGGTGCACGAGCAGGAAGTACTCTCAAAGTCTGCTATTCGAGTCCTTCAATATCATCGAGCATGATGGCAAGCCGCCCGCAGCAATCTTCCCGATCCCACAGTTAGCTGTACTAACCCAAATTGAACTGTGGGCAAGTGACCTCCACCATCAATCAAATCTTGGGGTAGTTGCTTTAATCCAAATGATACCAGTCAACCACTCTTGAGGTAGACTAAAAAAAGCTGCAAAGCAGTTTTAAATAATTATTAATAAATTTCTATGCAAATTTGAAAAAAAAATTATATGTAATATAGTTGGTGATGATTAGATAACAATCTAACAATCTGTGCCTTAACAAGGGCACAGTTAAGAATTTGGAAGAAACGAAATTTCAGAGGCAGACATGTTTCGAACAAGCTTAATATCTTTTGCTTATTATTTTACCTGTAACTTCTGAACCAGAATAGAACTAAATATAAAATACTAATGTACCAAAAATGATTTTCATAACTATAACATAACCACTAGAGGTAATTAAGATCATTGTACTATCTCTGTTCATTTTACAACACAGCTAATTAGGCAGACCATATGGTTATCGGAGAAGCAGGTTTGCTTAATCTTGTAAGTTACATTCTTAATTATCTTTCTTAATAAGTATATACATAAACTCTTCCGAATGGTTTTAAAAATTAATAAAATTTTCAGACGCATTGCAGAAAGGAGCTTGAAAATTTTATTAATATGGTGCACACTCAAATAAGTACGCAATAAGAATGGACGATAGTAAGCGCAATGTCAACAATTAATAAATTAGAGTCATTTCTTTGGGGAAAAATCTGAATTTAGAGTCCTTGTTTCATAAAAAATATAAACATTCTGTTTTAGAGGTCAATTTGTTGACCGTCATGTTTTATTAAGAAAGATTTATCAGGAATCCGGTCTTGGTAGGTCTGAATTGCAGGCCGAAACGTTGGCTAAAATAAAAACTTTTTTGGTTACAAATTGGTCTTCAATTTAAAAAATTATTATTAAATTTCTATGCAATTTAAAAAAAAATTATATGTAATATAGTTAGTGATGATTAGATAACAAAGCTATCAATTTTCGATGTGTAAAATTATCCTACTTGAGTAAGTTATTTTATTTACAAGTAAACATTGTAATATTACAAAAAAAAAAAAAAAAAATTGAACCTTAATTAACAAGGTGAACGGCAAATTTCTCAAATTCCTACTAATTAAAAAAATAGATATTTGGGAATGTAGCTTGTTTATTTCCAAATTAATTATTTTGAAAATAAGTAATTTTGTCTAATAAAGTAAATTTCCTTAACATAGCCTAAACGCTTCTTACACTATGCTTTTTAAAATTTCATGTTATTTTGTTTGATATCGCATCTTATCGAAATATGTATCATAGAAAAATTAATCTTAATAAATATTTCCTGGCGTTTTGAGTAATATAGAAATAAAATGGTGCATGTTAAAAAATTAGTTCCTTGAAAACATTTTTCTATAAATTATTAATTTTACGGGCAGTCTAATAAAATCACTTTATGGCGAATTTGTTTATAGGACAATTTAGGAAAACTTTTAATCCGATGAGCAGTTTTTTCCCTACAACAGAAGGCAATGCAACAAATTTCATTTTCTATTTCGGTTAATTATATTATAATTTTCACTTACCAACAATCTTTACGGTCTAACTAATATAAGTTGTGATTACTTATTTCGTGACAGAAGCTAGATTTCCTGAAGCGTTGGGTTCCTCTATAGATAGGGGTAAATTATTTTAAATGATAAATATTTAAATTATTTATTAAAATGTATAAATCGATGTACTAAATTTAAATTTTTGAATAGAGAGTTTTTTGACCGTAGATATTATTATTATATGATTTTAGTTGGGGTTCGGTCAAGGTAGAT
>KZ807455.1:266333-277149 GCA_000696205.2 Oncopeltus fasciatus
GTAATTAACACATGTAAACAAAATAAAATGATTACCAAACACAAATTAATTTCTATAAATTTCTAGTAATTTAATCGATAGATTCTATATATTATTAAATTACTAAAATGTTGTAATATATGCACACCATTGATGATTTTGGGGCTGATCAATCTTCAAATATATTTAAGAGCTTCAGAGTGAATTAACACCCAATTAAAATTTAGTAATATGTACATGTGATGTTTTCTAAATTTAATTATTATTTTAGATATAATGAAGCGGATGATTGTAGACTTTCGACACGTCTGGATCATTTATAGAATAAAAAATAATTTTTATGGCGCCAATATTATGTGTCTTTACTTCATTATCCTTTAAAGACAAGATGACCTGCCCTCTAGAACTAGAATTATTTGTATAATTAGTAGACATTCAATATAATAAAATGTCATGTTTTAATTTTTTTATTTTTTTTATTTTTTTTTTTTCTGTGTTAGCCTCCCTTGCAACCACTAAGGGTCATTGGAGGGAGGGGCTATCTACAGGTTGCCACCCTATTTTAAACACCCATGGCTCAGGACAACCTTCTATATAAATAAAAGATTGACCTGGACGGGATTTGAGAACCCACGACGTCAGGATTGCGAGACCCGTACGGATCCCCTGAGCTATCCCGGCGCCCCTTAAACACATCCTTATTACTGCACAAACTATCTTATTTTCTTCCTATTGCAGTAATCCTGCTAAAAGTATGGTACATTTGGTTTTCTTTAACACTAGATATATCATTCAGTTTTATGTCATTCTCCATTTTCTTCACACAATGTTCAGAAATAATTTTCTCAGGACCTTGCTTTAAATACTTCTTGAACTCGGTGCGAAAGTAATCATCTGTCATTCTAAAAACAAGAGTACTATACCACATTACGATTCCCAATATAAGAACTGCATATACTACCTGGCCCATTGCCATTGTCTTGATTTTATTAAAACAATTATTCGAATATTTTTTTAATATTTTTCTATTCAAAAAATGTCTTCAAGATATCAAAACAAATTTGCATTTGAGGCCAGGTCATTGTTAAGAATACAATAACTGAATTCATCACTACAAAAANTTATTCCCTGTGTACGTTTATGATGGTCATAAATGGGAGTAATTGTGGATTATATGCCGCAAGCCCCGGAGAGCAATGTGCATAAAAGGAGAAACCGCTAAACTTGCTTCGTAATTCCTATGAATATTTTTGAACATAAACGTTAGAAAATCAGATTTTGCACCTATTATATACTAAAATGTTGTTCCTTATCTAATAAAATGAAAATATGAATAATAAGAACGTCAGATTTCCTACAACCCCCCTCGTTTTTAAACATATACTAATTTTTTTTTTTTTCATTTTTGCAATAACAAGCCTAAATATAAATGTCATACAATTACGTGTTAAACGATTTTTTGTTAAAAACATATTATTCTAAATTTAGTGATGCAAATATTTAGGAATATATTAAGTTTTAACAATTAAGCCTTATGAAATAGTAAAGCCAAAAATAAATATATGTCCACCATCTGTCTCATTTCCCATGAGCTGAAATATGATTTCAATCCTACTATAAAGGATGCATATAATTTTATATATTCTGGGAGTTTTGGGGCAAAGTGGAACCAGTATTTGACTTAGGGTGGAAGAAAAATGTTATTATAAGTATAACTGAACATCAATTATTTTGTATTTACCGTTTCTTCTTCCGGGTTGGACCGAGTCAAGTTGTTGACATTTGCCGAGCTTTTGCACATCATGTGATGGCTTCTTCAGGGCTGAAAAGAGAATAGAAAAAATGAAAAACCTACGTGAACATCAATTATTTTATTTTATTTTTGTTTTATTTATTGCATTATTTTTTCGTTTTTCCATTTTATTTTTAATTTTTTAATATCTAATAATATTAGTGATAAATATTCAATGAATATCCATTGTTAAACAACTTCTGAGTCGGTTTCATTGTCGATATTACGACAATTACCACAGTTACAATCAGTACTATTTTCCATTACAGATTTTTTAACTAGAATAGCTCATTTTAAGCACAATGATCTAGAATTTGAGCTCATTTGGTAAATGTATCTCTGTTATTTTGGTGTGTATCATGCAAATGTATCATTATGGTGGACGTAAATGAGATTTTATAGTAAATTATATTTTATAAGTCTTATAAGCCTCAGATAAGAATATTTGTGAGAGGAAAGACCTCTAACCAGTAAACCTGGCTCTATATGGACAGGGAAGAAAGTGTGAGGATGTACCCATCCATTGTACTTTTATTCATTAATATATTCTTATATTCGTATAAATTTAAAAATGAAAAATAATTCTAAGATTATTTTCTAAAATGTTATTTGCAACTCAGTTAAAAACGAAGATAAGAATAGTATTAATTTTGGTATCCTCTAACCCACAGTCTCACACGACATCTTATGATCAGGAATTCGGGTAAATGATTTCAGAGTTTTAATTTTAAATTTATCTTGAGCTTCAACGGAAATAGTTTTCATCAAAATGCATTAAAAATCAGTACAATAGAGAATTTGTTGGGGTTTGGTCTAGACTGTTTCAAAATAGTACAATTTAAAAAAAATGTATTTCTTATTATCTGCCGACGTTTCGACTAGCATTGTAAGCCATCTTCAAGTGCATAATCTAAAAGGTCATTTTCACTACCAATGAATATAAAACTATCATACCTTCTATTATCCGTCTTCATTTGCTTCTGGAAGGTAGTTTGCAGAAACCAATAAATACTGATAATAGAAGGTATGAAAGTTCATCTTCAGTGCTATCATGAAGGCGAGAAGAGACCTGTCACCTGGTTCAAATGTTCATGACTGAAACTTTTGCATACAATAAAAAGTACATTTCTTTAAATTGTAATTATTGATCAACCTTGACCAAATCACAACGTATTCTCTACAAATTATCTCTAATGTCGAAAACTCTCCATTTGAATTTATAAATCAGTATGGAACTTCGACTAAATCGTTTCAATCATTTTCAAATAAACGGGAGCCTTACAGTTTGATTGGAAAATTTAATATATAAAGTATTAACCAGCATTAATTTGATATAAATATCTACAAATATAAAAAAAGTGAATTTAAAATTATACATTAGGTCATATATATATATATATATATATATATATAATAACTGTTGAAAATGTTCTCTTGGTAAGCAGAAATAAATAATCAGGATCAGAAGTTAAGAACTTGATTTTGTAATCAACAAAACTTTCTAGGTTTGTGCCTATTAGGGACAATAGTTTTTATTAAAACGCAAAATAATTTGAGATAATCCAATTAATCCTTACATTATGGTTAAAAAGAGAAGTTTACATGACATTGATTAAGAAACTTCTTAATCAATGTCTTGTAAATTTAACTATATAGAACTATATGGTTTACTATTGACTTACGTTTTACTTTTGATGACTTAAGAGCTATTCAATTGTCTGTGAGATAGTGCTTGTTTTGATTAATAATATTGTTTTATTTATGCCAAGTTATCCTTTTAGAAAAACTGAAATTGTCATCAACATTGTTTTAATTATTATTTACTTCCTAAAAAATTGAAGACGCAAGATTATTATCAATATATTATTCATGTTTGTTGATTTCCTAATTTTTCAATTTCATTTCAACTTTCAAAAATTTGTTTTCAATTTTATATGTTATGACTAACCATTTCTATTGTACAACCCTAAGTTTAAAATTTTTTTATAATTTGTATAAGAAACACTCGCACGTATATTTTAATGAACTATTTGTGTTGTAAAATATGTCTTATATATTTATTTCATTTCTTCATATATTTATCAGTAATGAATTGTCTGTATTTATTTATTTAAATAGACTTATTTGTATTAAACTTTCAGTGTGAAATACATGTAAGCTGCTAAAATCAGGTTTTTACGACACCAAATGAGATTATGTCAAAACACGTATTTGGAATTTTGAGCAGGAATCGCTTAAAATTTACGATTTGAAAGTGGTTATTATTTTGCCGGAAGATGTAAATGGTATCCGTATCTAAAAATGATATCTGGATAAGAATTACCATTTGTACACTATTTCTTATCAGGCGCTAAGGTCTAGATTATCGGAGATCTGGAATTTAAAGCCGGACCCATTCCTGGCAAATATAATTTATTGGACAGCTTTATGGCATTGAAATAGTGGGGCTTTAATTGGTCATGAATTCGCAAGCCCTTTTTTTCAGACCGGATGTGATGTTCTGGGAATAATCCCAAATCCCCAGACACACTTTTTGAAAATGTCACTCCTTGTCTGGCTACAAAACCAATGAGAAAATATATGTAGCAGTAAGAAAAATTCCGTTTTTTAACGTAATAAGCTATGGAGGTAATAATTTGTATTTATAATAATAAATTATGTTTATATATAAATGTATATAGTTTATACTTATTTATAAATAAATATATGATATGATATATAAATTATTATTCGGGTAACATTTAAAAGTTTCCTCACTTTAGTTCAATGAAATTCACTTTTATAAGAATCAAGATTCTCTATTGTTGAACTTTGTATTCTATAATGTTTATTTAATTAACACACACGCACGTAAGTAAGCACGCACGCACACACACTCACACACTCACACATACACTCACACACACTCACACACACACACACACACACACACACACACACACACACACACACACACACAAATCATTTATAAGTCACTTACATAAATCTATATAAGTTATACTAATTTCTTCATATTAACAACTGCTCCATTTTAGCCTTCTATGATATCCATGAAGACGGATTAAAACGTAAGCCGAAATGACGACAAATATTTAGTAATGCACTTTATAATACAAATTTGTATTTAGTTTTTTTTTTATCGACTTTTGTGCCAAACCCCAATTACCTCTTTATTACAATCAAAATACCATTCCAATCCATTTTATGAACTATATTTTTCTTAGAAAGCCGACAATGTTTTAAGAGCCCAGAATCCTTTTTTTTCTTTCTAAGGGTTGCTAATTATTACTGACCTTTCACACCACTTCTAACTCACTTTTATAATTATAAAGCCAAATCTTTGTTTCGTAGTGAAGAGTTAATTGGTATTTAGATTGCTTGTCATACTTTAATGGGATGCAAATACGAAAAATAAATTTACATTTTGACGGGGGGAGGGGAGCTACTTGCTGCTACTGCAATCCACTTGATGTCAGTCTGAAGCACATTCAACGCACATCAATTAAGTCAGCTCTGAATAAATGCTCAGAAATATATCCAGGATTTAAGACTCCTTATTCAACGAAAACTGGAATAATTTCGCGGGTAGAAGAGTAGATCTATAAATATATTTTTTTTTGTGTGTGTTAGCCTCCCTTGCAACCACTAGGGTCATTGGAGGGAGGGGCTATCTATAGGTTGCCACCCCATTCTAAACACCCATGGCTCAGGACAAGCTTCTATTTATAAATAAAAAATTGACCTGGGCACGATTTGAACCCGCAGCGCCAGGACTGCGAGACCCGTACGGAATCCCTGAGCGCTAGCCTGGCGCCCTTAGATCTATAAATATAAAATATCATTTCGGTTTTTTAAATATGTTTACTTATATGTTTACTTTAAATATATTCACNCATGTAACACATATTTAATGTAATGTGCGATATGTAGTAATCAAGAACTGGTGGGATAGAGAGTACAATGACCACACAAAAAGAAAAAAATCACAAAGAGTATATTGTGATTTTTTCTTTTTGTGTGTGCACTGCACTCTCTATCCCACCTGTTCTTGATTGCTATATATATAATGTAACACTCGCGGCTGCGATATATAGTAATCAAGAACTGGTGGGATAGGGAGTACAATGGCCACACAAAAAGAAAAAATCACAAAGAGTATATTGTGTTATATATGGAGAGCATATATTCTATAAGTGCCTTAGCATTCTCAAATTGTAAAATAACGAAACCCGGTTGAATTCAGAACCAGGTTATCATACAAAATGTGTAGACTATTGAGGAATTTGGTCAAATAATTTTGTATTATAACTTAGTTTAGACCAATAATTTCAGACCCGAAAAAGAGATATTATATCCTCGAAATATTTTCCTAGTCTAAATTATTGTACAATATTATTTGACCAAATTTTTTAAATATTACATATATAGGACAAGCAGTAAACCTAAGGAATAATACATTGCATTAAATTTCTTATTCATAAGAGTACACGGTTTAGCTTTCTAGTGTCTGAAGTATGTAGTAGAGAAGAGTTCAGGGTAAAAATAACTTGTTTAACTCTTCATGGGAAGTCTGAAGAGCCCTCCATCTTCTTCTAAGTGACATGGGTTGGACAACAAATCAAGCGTGCTCCCAGTGGGTGAGAGCTGACTCGGGAGTCGAACACAGGTCCTCCAGGTCTGACGCAAGCGGACCACGCCGTGATCCTCGCAACCTCCTTCATGTGCTGTTTGGAAGGCGCGTTCCAACGGGGCGGACACGATGGGGCTTATCACGCCTGCGTCTCCACTCTGCAGACTTGCGTCTCTAATTGAAGACTCGCCTCCGACTCTTCTTATACGCGTTTCGGCATTACTATTTCAACATGTTCCCTATAACTTTGCGCGGTGACCGCTTGCAGTAATGGCTAGGGAACCCCGTAGCGCAAGAATACGCCGTCCTAACACCTCTGAGTGCACAGACCACTCATCATCTAATTTTGCCGTACTGGGGCCCTTATTATAACAATTAGATCTTCCGGCCGTCCCCACTATTGGCATTCGTACATTAAATCTGTGTTGTTTAGGGGCACCTGAATAGCTAAGGGGATCCGGTCGATCATCCCAATCCTGACGCTGCGGGCTTAATACCGCTCAAGGCAATATTATATTTATAAACAAAAGCTTGCCTTGAGCCATGGTTGTTTAAAAAGTAGACATTTCTTAGCATAGAGCTCTACTGCTCATAGATAGCCCCTTCGTGACCGTAAGTGTTTGAAATCGAGGTTATATAATAATGTTAATCTGCGTTTAACAATAATTATTTTAGGTAAATAATCTAAAAGGTTATTTCCACCACCAATGAATATAGAACTATCATACCTTCTATTATCCGTCTTCATTGGTTTCTGCAAACTATCTTCTGTTGGGGAGCGCTTTCGGACATTGTCCATCTTCTGGCCGAATACATGTGTTCACTGTCACTGTCTGTATTCAACTCCTTGTTCATACAACTGTTGAATACAGACAGTGACAGTGAACGCATGTAATCGGCCAGAAGATGGACAGTGTCCGAAAGCGCTCGCCAACAGATGGTTTGCAGAAACCAATGAAGACGGACAATGGAAGGTATGATAATTATTTTACTTTAATCCAATTTCTATTAAATAAATAACGTAAACTGCAATATAGTTTTTCAAAGACAAAATGGTTAAAAGTTCACAGTAATCACCAGACTGATAAGGTGGTATTTCACCAAATGTCATTTCGCTTAAACTTTAGGATGGATTTCATTAAGTTTAATTATCACCAAATATATCATTAATAATAAAAAGACAATCCTTTAGAAGATATGGAGGGAAAGAATTGTTCTGAATGTGTTCATTCCTAACCAACTGCACACATTAGAGGGTATGTAAGGATTTTTCCTATTCAATTAAATATGGTTCACAAACCAATACGAATCGTCATCTAAATGCCCTCTAACCTACATTCGTTTTTTTTAAAACAGAATTTATTCAACAGTTCTCAATGAAAAGCTTTATTACCGAAGGTGATATCTATCCTCTATCATATAATAAATGTGGAAAAATTGACATTTACATTTTACATTTTTACTATTGTTTAAATATTTTGTGTTGTTCATAACTCTAACAATAACGATTTTCATTTTATCTTTACGTTTTTCAAAAATTAAGTTAAAATTCTGAATTCAATCGGGTTCCGCTGTTTGTTAAATTTCGAATGTTAATGCAATTATTTATATATATTTAAATCCCTGAATTGAAAGGCATTTAAAATTATTAAAAAAAAACATCTGACGTAATTGAAGTATGTTGTATGTGCTTCAGACTGGCATCAAGAGAATTGCAATAGCAACAAGTAGCTCCCCTCCCCCCGTCAAAATGTAAATTTATTTTTCATATTTGCATCTCATTAAAGTATGACAAGCAATCTAAATACCAATTAACTCTTCACTACGAAACTAAGATTTTTCTTTATAATTATAGAAGTGGTGCATTTAAATTGAATTGTTAAATATTAAGATTTGGTCCATTGGTTTTAAACTATATTAAATTCTTTCGGGAAGTGAAAAATAGCTCTTTTCTGATTTTTTTTCACAAATTTTGAAGAATAGTCCCCTTTTTTTTTTTTTTAAATTTGAGTGTTAGCCTTCCATTCAACCACTTAGGGTCATGGAGGAAGGGGCTATCTACAGGTTGCCACCCCATTTTAAACACCCATGGCTCAGGACATGCTTCTATATTATAAATAAAAGATTGACCTGGGCGGGATTTGAACCCGCGGCGTCAGGATTGCGAGACCCGTACAGATCCCCTGTGCTAGCCTGGCGCCCCAGTCCCCATTTTAAAACAATCTCTTTGGGAATTATAATATAATGATGGTCATTAATATCTTAATATTTTAACCAGTATATTATTATTTAAAGATATCATATAAAATAATTTTTGCTGCAATACGGCTGATTTTACCAATAATTTGCTCCCCTATTTTTAAACATGGATGTGTCGAGTGAATATTTCTACAGCGGATCTTTCTTTTGATCTCTGTCATAAATTGATGACTAACTCTAATCGATCATTCTTGTTCGCTTAGTATATATGTAGTTCTTTTTTATATATCAGGAGGTGGAAAAGGATTACGACCCTGAAGTTGTGAGGGACAGCCAGGAGCAGACATAGGGCATGCAACGTCACTGCTATTGAGAACCACTATAACTTATATGGCGTACACCCCCCTTGGAAAGTCTGGAAGGTGGAAGAAGGAAATGAGCCTTCTCCGAGAGCCGAGGTCAATGATGAAAGAGAAGAGAGGTCGCCTGCCTCAAATGAGCCTCTAATGGCGGGCAATGAGGTCAGCAAAGAGAGCCGAAATCCACGGGCCTTGGCCCATGGGGTCCCATGGGCTTGTCTCCCGAGGCCGGCCTGCGGTCCCACGGGAACTAGTCATTGACAGCATTTTGAATTTTGCACATAAATTTCAAGACGGGGTTCAGACATAATGTGTCCATTTGACCGACACACAAGGAACCGGACAAATGGTATACCCTTCAACGAATAAACGTTTAATTATAATAAAACTATATCTTAAATATTATTACATGAAAAAAAAATTTGACGTTTTCTCAGTTTTCAGAATGTACTGAAAAATATTAATTAAATTATATTTCAATTTCAAACAATATCTGCGAGCAAGTGTTGAATAGAGATGCATGTTTTGGCTAAGGAGTAAATTTTCATCAGCTAAGTCTGAGGTACAGTGAGCCCAGCTCATTGCATTCCTTCTTGGACTGGTCGTGGTCCGAAGAAGGCTCTTTCGGTTATAAGCGAGGATATCAATGGTCTAACGACACATTCTGACTAGACCAAGAATTTTAGTTTGAAAATGGGTCAATCTTCTGAGGATTTTAGGTGAAAGACTGGCCATGATTTAAGGAATAGAAGAGAAAGGAGAAATTCGTCTTAACAAAATGAAAAAAACAAAAACAAAGTGGAAACAAAATCTGAAAGGCATGCATTCGCAAAAAAAAAAAAAAAATGGGAATGAGAATTATGAATTTTCAGGCTATTATATTGATAATGTTGAATTAGAATGAAAAATTATGAATATTTCAACAATCATAGATCTGATCAAAGGAAAAATATGTAGGGAATAGAATGAAAAAATCTTACTACCTCTGTTGGAACTCGAATCCGGATCTCCTGCTCGAGTCCCGGCTGAGGTAGTAAGATTTTTTAAATTCTATTCCCATGCATTTATTGTATAAAATTAATGTGGGAATAAATACCACAACTAAAGTCATTATTTAATAAAGTAAACTATTATGATGTGCGAGATAATACTACCACCTGCGTTGAATTCAGTTCCTCTGTGAAAACTGCCGAGTATCCACCTTGATCATGAACAATCAGGTGACTTACAAGAACTATAAATGTTATTAATTTTTCTGTCTCGCCTTTAGTAAAGTAAATATAGGTCTGTTTCATTAACAAAGCTCTTTCACGAATAATGTTTTCGAGACTTTTGAAAAACGTTCCCAGGTTTTTACAAATCCCACATAGAATAAGCTAAAAATATAGCCCGTTCTAAATCCATTTAGTATTTCTTTAGATTTCATTGTGTGTACTTTTGACATCTTTATATTAAAAAGAATTTAAAATGAAAAAGCCTTAGTACATTAAATTCTACTTCACCCATGGACGTTTCTAACTAAATAACAGCCCATATTCATTTACTGTGACTTTTAAGATTCTATTTAATAATTTTTGAGTGATTGGGAAAATTATAAATCTCCCTCGTATAATTTTAAATCAACTAATGAGATCTTAATGAGATTTTAAGACAGTAAATATTTATTTCAGTAAATTAAAAGTAATCCTTTATGTTTACAATATTGGTAGTCAACAATATACTTGTTTCATTATATATAATTAAATCAGTTCTTTTTTTAATTTATATGGAGATGTCACAATGTTGAATATGAACACAAGAGACTAATGTAAGAAATTACCTACGTTAGGATTTGAACTTACGTCAATGGGTGCAGAG
>KZ807455.1:300201-313535 GCA_000696205.2 Oncopeltus fasciatus
GATTGATTTCTGCTGAAAATGAACACGTCCAACTATTTGCGAAAATAAGCTGAGTACATGAGCTGTTCGCTGAAAACGATCAGCTGTTTAGTTGTGATGGAAATAAAGTTGTGCGTTAAAGAAAGTACTGTTATTCTCATTTGGCGGGACTGTGGCGGGGGGCTATAAATTTGAGAAAATATTATATAGTAGAAATAGTGATTCGTACACAATTAGTTCACCATGAAAAGAGAAGGAAATAAATAAAATAAAAACTTCTTTTAATGGTAACAAATTATTTTCTTTAAGGCCTTATTTATGGTACTTGCTCCTGGTATGGACCATACAGTTAGCGGATTGCAGTCCCATTTCAGCGAATATGTTTCATTCCAACATGCTCCATACGTTTTTTCTCCCGCCCAGCAACCTTTCATACGCCAGTCTTGATTCCGTTAGAATGGTTCTCTACGGTCTTCCATATGTCAGCTCTCACAAATAGGAAAATTAATTACAAAAATCCTCANAGTTGGTTTGCAGAAACCAATGAAGACGGATTATAGAAGGTATGATAATTTACTTTTATCTTTAGATTTATTACTAATAATAAATTTATAACAAAAGTTTGTGCTAACTTGTTATATTCTCAATTAATAACCAATCATTTTTATTTTGTTAGGTGCAAGTTTAATAATAATTAAACTTTATATAATATAATTTAAAATCAATCAGTGCATTTTATATTATTGGCATTTTTTTCATTTCATTTCTGTAGAGTTCTAGTAGATATCTGGTTCCAGCAACTTTGTTGAAATTACAAAATTTTCTTTTGATTGGTGCATTTTATTTTCTACATTATTCTGTCAAACTCATTCAATCTATAACACTTCAATGGTGTTGAGATGAAAAGAATGAGGTGGCCGAGGTAATTTATTCTTTTCTTTTCCTTATTGTCTGTTTATTTTTGAAATCAAATTTTGATGAATGTTTCGAATCATTGTCCTGTTGGAAAACTGGGGCAAGATCATCAATTTCTTTAGCCGGCAAAACAAACTGTAACAATAACTTATCCTCTACCATATTTTAAAGCTTGTATTATGCATTCATTTGCCATGCGGTCACCACCCGTATGACTTGTATACTGCATACATTTACTTCAAAGAAATTCATATTTTCTATTTATCAGTGAGCAACACTTTCGACCATTCCAGATCAGATTTTTGATTCATTGAGATCGTCTAAATTGATTTTGATTTCCAGTTAGTGGTTTCCGGGCAACCATGATCCATTTCAACCATAATAAGGAAGTGAGCATTTCACAGTAGTGGTGGACCGAGGCTCCTGTCTTACATTCTCGTCTTCCCGAATTTCCATCTGCTGTTTACGATTCGTACGCTGATGAGCATGTCTTCACGACTCACTCCCCCAAGATCAAAGCTGTCTCATATTTTGCCCAGTGAGTTTTTCCCTTTCGTTCAAAGGCCTTGTCCCAGCGACTTTAGAAATGAGAGAAATTAGTCCTAAATGCAATTTTCCATTTAATGGCTCTTCTTATGTCGCCCATCAACATGTTGTTCGATGTTATAGATAAATGATTCTTTGTTTACTTCTAATTTTCGACTCATGTTCTAAATATATACCCAATATTTTTATTGTAGGGTGTTTGTTGGTGTTTATGTTAGATATGTTTTCTCTTAAATGGGACTTATTCAATTATTTATAAAGATTTAAATCAAATACTATACTTGTAAACAGTTTATTCATATTTTATATAAAATATTCATTCATATTTTTTCATATTTTAATATAAAATGTAAAACATTTAACAATTTTTTAAAAACAATTTTTAGAGCACGGGAACAGAATAAAAAATCTAACTGTCCCAGCCAGGACTCGAACCTGGATCTCCTGCTATCCGGATACATACATACATATCTNGGGATATCTACAGGTTGCCACTTAATTTTAAACAACCATTGATCAGGACAAGCTTTTGTTTATATATTAAAAAAAATTGAACCCGATGCGTCAAGATTGCGAGACCCAAATGGATCCCATAAACTAATCTGGTGCCCCAGGAATATGATTAGTAGAGGGCTTTTTTCTTGTGGTTTTGTTTACTTGAACATATAATAATAATAACAATTAATTAACCAACACATTGTTTGGACAAACGCAAAGCCAAGTTGATTTGGGATCACATTTACCTCTTTTCAATTTTTAATAATAAAGAAATAATTGGGAAAACTCATTGACTATCAAGCGTATGGTTGATTGAAAATAATTTAAGCAAGTCCAATATGGTATACCAAACTGTTAGCTATTAATTTTATAAATATAATTTTTTTGTGTATTTTAATCCCACGTAAATTTTATTAACTTTTAGTGCAAGGGAACATAATTAAAGATCTAACTCCCAGCCAGGACTCGAACCTGGATCTCCTGCTATCCGGGTCGGCGCGTTTTCCATTTACGCTACCCAGACAAGTCTAATAAGTTATAAAACGCGCCAGCCTGGATAGCAAGAGACCCAGGTTCGAGTCCAGGTTCGATAGATTAAAGAAGTATATGCAAGTATGTATTTTGTATATGCTAGAGTACAACTGTTATCAAGCACGGTAAAATTATTTTAGATCTTATATCATTAATTAATTTAATGAGCTTTAGTCTACTTAATGTATTTTGATATGTTTTATATTTAAAAAAAGAAAGGTAATCTATTCGACTCCTGGTTTTATGGTCAAGAACCCTTTTAAAACAATAAAATTATTATTATTATACTACAGAAGCGTTCATGTGTTTTGCATAGCACTGATAATAAATAATATATTCACAGCTTCACGATAGTTAATTTTCGAGCCTTAGCTCGAAAATTGGCAATAAGATACACATTTAATCGTTTATGAAAAAATGGCTTAAATTATTTTTTAATTTTTTTTTTTTATGTCTTTTGAAACTGAAGGTGTTTAAGTACCTGTTTTTACTGAAGATCAGTCACTCGCATAAAGAGGTAGCCTTTGTTGATGCGAATTTTCAGCTTTAAATTGAAAAAGTTAAATAATTTCGAAATTAGCATTAGCACTCCCAAGTCAGAAGATTCGGTTCATGACTAAAAGACTGGCTGGAGCCCGCCTCAGTCGCTCAGTCTAGCTGGTAGGAAGCAGTATTCTTTTTGAGAAATCATCCTGAGATGAAACGTAATGATTCTCTTTGAAGTCTAGTACTTAGAAAGATTGATATGCTGCATCAACACATACTTACATACAGTACTTTTAAGTGGCTTGATAAGTTTAATAAATATCCCATAATCTAATAGGGAAAAATCATTTCGTTATAAACTTTTAAGGTTATTCAGATTGGGTGAATTCAGGGTTTTATTCTATATTTTAAAATTTTTGGTCCATGACGTGTTCGACAGCGAAATTTTCTTCCCGAAGTGTCACTAAGGCGAGATTTCAAAGGACCCATCTTAGTCCTCTAATTTTCTTCGTTAAAATGAATCATTAATATTGAAATTCAGTCATCTTAGTAGGTTTAATAAGTTGTGCCTTTAAAGATTTATCTTACATTTCATCTTACGTACTCAGGTACGTTTCTCGAGCGAAGGCAACCTGCCTTAGAGAACCTTTTACCTGCCTTCAGACCATGTTTACAAGGCAGCTTAGGATTATGGGGATTCCCAAGGAACAGGGAGCAAATGCCTACTTATGACAGGAGTAAAGCTCTAACCAACTGACGGGGAAAACCCCAAAAAATCTTTGCTGATTACTTTCTTTCTTCCATCTTCTTTGTTTGTAGTTCAGATATAGCCATTGAGAATGTTGTCTTGGTGCTTTATTTACATAATCCATAGACGTGGGCGGGTGCACGCAAACACGCCAGTTAGCAAGCCACGTTTCCAGTTTTACTTAGTGTAAATGTGGCACGTGGTTTTTCAATTGAAAACGAGAGGTTAAATTCGTTATTGAGCAAATTCGGACCAATTGGAGAGATCAAATGCCAACTAGTAAAATAAGTCATTTAATTGCAGTAGGCCTAACGTTCAGTTTAGAGTAATGAAACTCAACACCGATATGTTTTTTTTTTACAATATATATTTCAAGACACTGCAAAATTGACCATATAGTAGTGGGGGATTCCCTGAAATGTCAAGTGTAAGTAGGAATAATATTTAGTTTAGAGAAACTCAACAAATAATTCAGAAATATAATAGTATCATAATTTGCAGAAACCAATAAGGACGGATAATAGAAGGTATGATAGTTTTATAATCATTGGTAGTGATAATAACCCTTTAGATAATATAATAGTAGTTGACTTCCCTGAAATTGTGAAATTTAACAATATTCCTTTAGCACATTCAAATTCCGTTCGTTACCTTGGGTTCCATCTTGAATCACGACTTACATGGGAAGAACATACTAAAATTAAAAGACAATAACTTTTTCGGCGATATGGACTTCTATACAGACTCATGAATAAGAACTCCAATCTTACGATAGAAAACAAAACAAACAAACCTTTCAATCCAAAACCCTCTGATTATTCGCAAATGCTCCCTATTACGTATCTAATTCATCCTTTCACCACAATCCTAATATCCTTTTTGTTCAGGATCTAATTTCTTCCCGCTTCAGCCTTTTCCACAGTAAGCTGCCATAACATCCTAATCCACTAGCACAGACCTTGTCTTTCAACTCCAATCCCTACAACCCTCCCCGTCGACTCGAGCGAAGATGACCCCTGGGGACATAGTCTGTAAATAGTTTGAGAGTGGTGTCACTGGTCACCTTCTCTCCTCATGTCCTTGACATTGAATGTTTTTTTTACTTCATTATGATCAAATTACAAAATGTTATATTTAACAGAATGTAATAAATAAATAAAAGTTTAATAATAAAATTTCATCGTAGTAGTTACATAGCCAAATTATATAATTAAGATTATGACTTTACCTGAATTCTGAATTTGAATTTAACGGTCTCAGAGACACAATCTGTTTATTATTTTTAAAGAAATTTGACATGTTGTTTTAAAATGCAGAAAGAGGTCTACCTGAAACGAAAAGTTTGAGCAAAACATTTTTTTTTAAGCATATGGCGTAATATGTAGTTTAGGGTAAATAAACTCAACATATACTTGTTAAGTAATAAAAGCAATATTTTATAAGTGTAGTGGACAACATGTATTGGAATGTTTAATAATAAATATCTATATTAGAATTTTTTCTACTCGCAGTTAACTCTTCGCGTCGTGGTATTTTTTTTTGTTGTAACTTTGTTGAATTTAGTATTAATTATTTTATATCTGTAGGAGCCTAGATAACATTTCCGTGAAGTACCATATACTTCTAGAAAAGATTGCCAGCTCCAATTTATGTGCAATTTTCATTCCAAGACACTGAAGGACTGTAAAAAAAGAGCCGTAAATTGGAAAATGTAAAAACTTTCTACTTTAACGACTACACATTTTTAGAAACTTCGCGTTATGCAGTAGCCGTACATAAGTAAAATTTTTTTAAAGATTTTTTTTATGGGGATTACTACTTTAGACTGACATTAAAATTGCATTCATATCAAATTGGATTTAATTTTTTATATTTTTTTTAGTACTTATAAAATAAATGCATAATAAATTTGGAATTTTATTCTATTAATGCTGCATTGTGTTAAATTATTTAACAGATTTAATTTTCAAACTACAATAAAATTGGAACTTAAATTAATTACTTTAAGCACTGGGTCATCACATATATAGTATTTAAAGTGAAGAGTTCAGGTTTTTCTTTTAAAGAATGTTTATTCTTTAATGTACACTTATATACAGGAATATAGGAATCGCTGATGACTCCTACTCGTAAATGGTTTAATGGGAGCGGCATGGTTTCTCAATACACACGGAAAATGTTCTCATTCCATTGAGTTTAGTATCAGAGTCGTGGAAATATTCATATCCAAGATGTTATGTACCTTAGAATGTCCACATTTCTCATTTTCCTCTATGCACTTTTCATATTTTGAGATATAACTCGTTTATTTCCTCACACAGAGGCTATTGGAATCGCTGATGACTCCTACATGTAAATGGTTTAATGGGAGCGGCATGGTTTCTCAATACACACGGAAAATGTTCTCATTCCATTGAGTTTAGTATCAGAGTCGTGGAAATATTCATATCCAAGATGATATGTACCTTAGAATGTCCACATTTCTCATTTTCCCCTATAGTTAGGGGCTATAGAACAACTTCCAACACGTTTGAATGGATCCTCAATACCCACGGAACATGTTCCCATTGCATTGATTGAGCTTTGTGCTCAGCGTCCGAGTCGTGGAAAAACTCATATACAAGTTATTATATTCATTATGTGAATTTTCCTTCTCCTAATGCAGAGGTTTCAGACGAAATCATCTTGTTAGCCGCTGAGGAATACTTTTGGATAATGAATGCAAATTAAGGAAACGAAGAGGTTTCGCTCGAAGGTAACTTTCGTCAGTGACCTATCAGTCTCGCTAAGCGCTTCCTCGCTTGGAACGCGGTCCGACCCAGTGCATCTCTTCTAGCCCCCACTATCTCAACTGAAATTGGTCGAAAGAGGTCAAAGCAGTAACAGTGACAACATTAACAGTGAAACAGTAACAGTGACAAGACTCATGTAGGATTGTTAGTGTCATCTGTTCACAAATTACAAACAATTCTTCACTCTACATACGCTTCTTATTAAATCCCAATTTTTTTTTAATACACAAAGCCTACACCTGCCAGTCTTAATTTGATAAGTTTCTGTTTAATTCATTGTGATTTTTCACGTAAAAACTCAATGAATGAAAAGGTTCCTATTAATCTCACACGAGTTAAGTAAACTTTGAGTTAAAGTAAGAAACTTTCATTTAAAGTGTATGATTGGGGGGTTTTGAATTTTTTATTTTTTATTGTTCATTATTGCTAATGTAACTTTAAAGGTATTAGATCAAAAATGGAAATTGTTTCCCTTTTTAGGAAAAAGTTGAATATTTTTACATCTAATGTATGTTTTACTTTCAGGTATGGAATTCATCAAACTGGAATTGCAAGTGTCAAAAAAGTAATGTATTTTATTTTATTAATATTTCTGAACTTTTTCACTTTTAATAAACTATCTACTTAGTTATCTAGAACATACAGTCTAGTAAAATTAATTAATAAATATTCTTTATATTTAATAATCTTCCTTGGTAATACAACACCCGGATTTTGTTTTTTTTTTCTTCACTTCACTCACTCAACAGAAAATTAATATGTTTTAATAAAACATGTGTTTTACTGATTTTTAATCAATGCTGTGAAGTAATTTATCATTCATAACAATTACTTATAGTTTCCAAGGAAATCAAAGAAAAATGATCTCAATTGATTAGTCTTTTTACGAAAATATTTAATTTAATATAAATAGCTTTTAAAATATAGGTACGATTTCTATTAAATAGCGTTATATTTCCATATCCGATTGTTTATCAATATTTCTCGAGAATTTCTTGGCCACTTAGAAGGGAAGTAATTAATTTATAGCGTAACTGGAAATATAATGTCTAAGGCATACAAAAGAAACCATTATTTTCTCTTTATTATTTTACTTGTGTTAAATTTGAAAGTTAATTTAATATTCAGCTACCTAACTTGTTTATTGTTTACATAAATCTTTTTATTAAATTATTACTAAATATTTGGCATGTTCTACGAGTATTTTAATTTTTTTTTTGTTGCCACAAATTATTTTGGATATTATTTATATAATAGTTCGTCATTTACATGTAATTAAGAATTTATATAATTTCTGCCACAATTCAATTTATTAATGGATGATATTATTTAGCCGATGAAAAACTCGTGCCGAAAATGCATGTGTTTTGGTTATCTAATCATCCTGATGATGGCCAAAACTTTGGCTTAGAAAAATAAAAAATACATATTATTCTTTTTATTTGACTCATGTCTTATTGCCACCATATGGCCAAAGTAAAAATCTTCTTTGGTTTCCTGAAAACGTTTTAAATCGTTCAAAATTATTAACTATAATAAGTTCTAGTCCCTCTGCCCTACATTCCCTCTGGAGAATTCGCCATCTCACAGGGCTGGTGCACACCCCTGGCCTGGTTACTCCCAGACAGGGTACTACCTACCGGAGCCAGCTGGAACCAGGTTATTTAATGAGCTGTAATTCCTGAGTAAGGAGCTTGAGTTAGGCCGTGGGTACAAAGAACAACTGCCACTCAGGCAGAGTTACACATTACTCTGCTATATATATTTTAAACCTCCTGGTCGAAATTCTTCCTGTTTCTGCACAATTTATTAAAAATCTTTACATAAATGTTTGTAAGAAAGATTTAATTATTTACAAAAAAACAACTAACAAAGTTTAGCTTATGAACCTTTTGTTTACAATTTTAAAAATAATAAAAAAAACAAAAAAAAAAGTTTTTTTTTTTTTAAATGAAAAAATTACTGATATCAGCAGAAACACAAAATAATGTTGAGCAATTGTTTAAAATATCACAAATTAAGATGTGTGGTCAAAACAGGTTTTAGTGTCTGGTTGTCCAACATACTCTGATGAATAGTGCCCAATTAGGCTTGGATATTCTCAGGAGCATACAAGGAATCTTCTGGGTCATTACAAAGAGAAACAAAGGAAGAAAAACTAACTGTGCATCGGGGAGTCTCAGCTCATGATAGCATTGCCTTAATTATTAATGTGAAAATGCCCTAATTAAATGTTAAAGTTTAGCAGATATAATCCATTTTCTTATAACTTTATCTTGTTCATAGGGAATGGATATGTTGATAGATATTTTAAATAACTTATAGACTTCTATACCAGAAATAAAACTAGATATAATATTTAATAATGTAAGGAAATGTTTAACTCTTCTGAAAAATGTCTTATGTGATAATGATTTCGAATAATTAATTGAGGAAAAATAAAATATTAATTGAAAACAAATCAGTTCTATTTGGCAATGCATTTTGATATTAGCAGATTTCCTTTAGGGGAATCGAGGTATTCATGTTGGTAATATGATGTACTTTTGAAAAATTGTTGCAGAATTTCGGTGATCTTACTTTTGAGATGCTCAGAATATACCCCGTCAAAAATGATATAAGTATACTTAAATATATATATATTCCCGTAATCGTTCTTCTAAAAGCCTGATATACTTTACAAGTTATTACATTTGATTCAAAACACACAATGAATCAAACTTTTTTTCGTATGTTAAAATTATAAACTAAAAAAAACAAATACTTGTGATTTCTCCCCACTACAAATGAGTCAGATTTCCTCTGTCAGCCCCCGGACTGATCTGTTCGTTGTACGCCTTCCTCCACCTTTTCCTCCATGACGCCCTAGAGCCAGCCTCACCAGCTTTTCTCTTCACTTTCCGTATCCGAATATTAAGAACAAACTTATAATTTACTCTTATTTATTTCTCTTTTTAATTAAACTGGGGAAATACGCTTAGTTTGCCTCTAAGACAGACCTATATCATTGATTTATTGATTGCTTTAGACGTAATGTAATTCTTGGCAAGATAGATTGTATACTTTAAAAAAATCTCCATTTGCATCCAACGTTGAAGCATGTTTTTTTTTCTTCTTACAAACATAACCAGTCCTTTCACTGGAACAATATTGAAAGTGAAATTAAAAAAAAAAAAAAAATTATATTAAAGCAGGGACTCCTTGGAGCTAGACATGGACAGGAAGACTATCCAATACACAATAAATGCAAGGGAATAGTATTCTATACTATATATTCTATTATAAATTGTTTTTTTATTAAAAATCTAACTTTCTCAGCCAGGACTCGTCTGTGGACTGTCAGACGGTGTCTGGCTAAGACAGTTAAAATTTTTATTCTATTCCCTTGCATTTATTGTAGAAAATTAATGTGGGATAAAATACCACAACAAATAAATTATTTACCATCCAATATATTTTGTGTGCTTGTTTTGCATTCACAAATGCCATGGATAGTTCAAGGACGACTATTGTCAAATCTGGATTAAATCCTTCGCAAAAACGCAAACTCTTGAGTAAATATGCATCAAGCTTTCTGGCGAAAATTGTTTAATGGTTAGTGTCGGTGTTTGCGCGCGCCAGAATATCTCTGAGTGTGTCTTAACTATATATTCCTCTCCGTAATAACTAATAGTCATTATAAATCGGATAGATGTTAAACATTAAGGATTTCATTTTTGCGGGATGAATGGGTGACAATTATATGAAAATTATATTTTGACAATTAGTGACAAATATACCTTGAAATAGAATCATTCAGTAATGGTCAACAATTTTCAGAATCAATATATAGTTTTAATAGACTACTATTTTTAGCAACACAATTACTTACAATTGTATTTGTATGTGTTTGAATTTATTAGAGTATAGTTGTTATAATTTATGATTATGGCACTACTAATTATTTGCTTAAAAAATAAAGAAAAGTCATGATGCTTGTTTAAAATATTTCCGATTGTAGTTAATTTAATTGTTATCTTAAAGAATTGTAATAATAACAAGTCAATGACGAGAAAAAATCATGAATATAAATATTTAATTTAGTTATTAAAAAAAAAAAAATTACTGGTTTATGCCATAAGGTAGATTCACCTCAATGAATTATACTTCTTGACTCACGGCCTCCAACCAATCAAGTGCCTTATTTTTGGCGGGAATTGAGTTACGGTTAACATATATCAACTTCACTCCCTAATTCACGTATTTCCCACTCAAAATGGAGGCAATTTTTTTAATGATGAACGTGAAGTACAGCATTTGACGTCTGCTTATTTCCTAATCATTTATCTTGTCTGAGTAAGTGTTCTATAAGAAAAGAGATTTGACCAGGCCAGTGCTCGTTCGAAACCGATCTTGTTAAACTACAGTAAGGAAGGCAATGCCATTTTTATCAGTGTCAAGAAGCGAACCTTATATATAATTTATGAAATATTGGCATGGTATTAGAAACCGCGAACATGGCTCTCACCAGTAAAACATTTATGAATTTATAGAAAATATTTTGATGAAACTTGATGAACAGCAAACAACTAATATTAACTATAATTACATGAAATAGAACAANTGTTGACGAAGAAAACATAAATTTCACATGAATAGGAATTATGTTATGTTCTATGATCAATTTTTTTTTTTGTATAGAAATAATACCATTAGTTATTGAGTGATTAATTCCTTATTTTATAAATGCCTTGTGTTTTTGTGACTGTTTTTTTTTTCAATCAGGACGAGGGGGCAAAACAGGCAAAGAAGCTCGTCTACTCTCGGCTATTAGGAATTCTTTATAATCATCTAGAAATTCAGCAAAACGTCTACCTCTCAGTGGAGAAGCATCAGAAGAATGCATTGAAAAACAATATGTCAAGCTCTCACACTTGTAGTGAACACACAAAAATAATAAAAAAACAAAGAGTAAAATTTTCGAAAAAAATTAAATAAATAACCGAAAACTGCGATGAACTTGTAGGATGAAACTTGGAGTTTAGGTAACAACTATGATTAGAATGATTCGGAACTGCGGTGGTGTGCAAAAAAATAAATAGAAGTGCGTCAGGTTCTGCAATTCGAGCTGATTTCACATGCAAAAAGATTAATATAAATAACAGTAAATGAGGAAAATACATTCAAGAAACTTTTTCATCGCTGAAATAACAACGATAATAGTACGATTATTAATTTTAGTTTCTCTCTAACCCCCACTTTACCTCATTTTATGTCAACTAAAAATAAATTATTTAAAGCCATTACAAAAAAGAGTCCAAAGACCGAAATTTTAAAAATATGGGGGCCTGCTTAACACTTGAAAAAAAAATTCTTAAATATCATTATTAATATACGTTTTTTTTAATAAATTAAATGATATTATACTTAAAAATTAGTTTAATTTTTTTTCGGAACTTTAATAATAACAAAGATATTAAGATTTTAAATTTTGATCTCTCTTTTAACTTCCCGTCCCTCCTACCAATTACTGCCATAACAAACTCATCTAACTCTTTGGAAAAAGAACCTTAAAATACAGAATTTGATTTAATTATTTNTATATATGTCTGTATGTGTGTGTGTATTTTTTCGAAGCATATTTTTTAGCTTCTCCGATCCAAACCAGAAATTGAAATTTTCAAAAGTCGTCTCTTGGTACAAATGTGAATGTCATGATCGTCCTACAACAAATCTACTTATAAATTCAGAACTTTACATTTTAAAACTTCATATTTTTGAACTAAAATCTTTACGTGGGCACAAATGGTTTAAATCTTGAGAAAAGAGATAACTACCCATTGAATTCCATTGACTTACTTTCAGTAATTTTTATTTTCCGGTGTAAAGAATATGTATATCTTACATTCCAGGGAAGATATTTCAGACGAAAATAACAAAAATTTTAATGGCGGTTCCCTTTTTTAAAAATATATTATGACCTATTTTAACATTTTTTAAAAGATATTTCAAATATTTCCAATAATAGAGACATATGCAAAAGAATTGGAATTTACTATTTGGAAATAAACATATGTTTTATTATAGTTTGTCATATAAATTATATGTTTGTATTATATTCCGCAACATAAATCTATGAGAGAATTACTTAAAGCTGAAAAGATCTATTGTTTGCTTACGTGTAATGGAAAAGACTGGATTGAAAAATGAAAGGCGAAGAAAGTGAATAGTGGCAGGTTTAATTCAATTTCTTGAAGAGCCGACATCTTTAGTAGGCACTAATCCGAAGGCGGGCGGGGAGCTCAATGGAGACCGGACCTGCGCTATAGAACCGTGCGCAAGCTGCCTCTTTGTCGTCAACGTCAGAGGATAGGAGTGAGAAGAATCAGAGGTGGAACGGCCATGTCCCTACAGAAGTCTCTTCCTGAATTCTGCTGCGAGCTTTCGTTCTGCAGAGGATTCTAAACCATCAATGGTTCGACTTCGGTTTGCTGTTGGATTCCATGAATGGAGAAGACATTCATGTCGTACTCTGATATGAACACATGTACAGAGATAATATACCATAGGTCTGGACGATTTAGACGTAAAACCAAAGTAGTTACCCATGGGCAGTTATGGTCGGACCATTTGTATGAACTTGGTAAACAATAAATATTGTTCTCGCAGGCTTCGACGGTCGTCAGAAGTATTTACCGTTTCTTCTTCCGGGTTGGACCGTGTCTCATTCTCTTTTCAGCCCTGAAGAAGCCATCACATGATGTGCGAAAGCTCGGCAAATAACACCAATTTGACACGGTCCAACCCGGAAGAAGAAACGGTAAATACTTCTGACGACCGTCGAAGCCTACGTGAACAAA
>KZ807455.1:342870-353332 GCA_000696205.2 Oncopeltus fasciatus
ATCATACATGTAAAATTATTATTATTAAACATTTATTTATTTATTACATTTCTGCAAAATAGAAAAATTATGTTTTGATATGTATGAACATGAAGAATCGTTGTGAAGGAAGGAATATGGAGCGTTAGCAATTATTCTGAGAATTTTGGACTGAAAGGATTGTATTCGTTGGATATTGGAAGGCTTAGCGGCACCCCACAGTTCTGCACCGCAGGTCCAAATTGGTCGTATTATGGTCTTGTAGATGGTCAGTTTGTTTTCTATAGTGATGGTATGAGAGTCAGGCGTTTGTTGAGTTCTTGTCAATTGAGCCAAATATCTATTCTGCACGTTCAGATAGGTGTTGTAGTTGGTTGTTTTCTATTGTAAGATCGTAATTCCTATTCACGAGTCTGTATAGGAATCCTCGTCGTCGATTGAGTTCTTGTCTTTAAATTTTCGTACGCTCACCCCATGTAAGTCTTGAGTCAAGATGGATCCCCAGGTAACAACGGAATTTGAGAATATTCTTATATTTTATAATTTCAGGAAAGTTTTTTTTTTCCGCAATTGGAAATTAATTTGATCGCATTTCGCTTTATTGATCTTTATTCTCCAATTGCGTTACCATCAATTGATATTTTCGAGAGAAAATTGCAGATTTTTAAAAGCAGTTTTAGGATCAGGGTGGAGAATAACTGAACTTCCATGCTACTTATGATATTAAACATTTGTTTTATAAAATAGCAATAATTATTTCTCCATGATTATTGAATGTAAAATGTGTCATGTAGACTATTATATCGTTGTTTTACTTTCGGTAAAAATTAAATTTTTAAATGGATATTAAAATATTCTTTTGTGATATCAACGTGGTGTGCTATAGATAATTTAAACAGAATGAGCAACTTTGGTCATCGGTTGTCCAAAAAGATTCTGCTTTGGAAAATTATATAGTTTATTTGCTAAATAAACATAGATATACCTTTCTGCTAAAAGTTTTAAGAGGATTCCCAGTTCGCGTAGTGAAAAACTCATTTTGCTAAGGATCTCTTGAAGCGAAGTTAAGTTTTATTAGAATTCCAGGGGATCGATGAGATTAAGTCCACTGAAAAGAAACTTGAGAACTTCGGGAAAATTCCTAACTGAAGCAGCAATCGGTACTGGGTAATGCCCCGATGAATCATCCCCTATTGTTTTGGCTACCACTTCAGGTCACACCCACCCTTAGCCAATGGTGTCCTTACAGTCAATTCGTGCTTCCACTTCCACAAGCCTTTGTGCTTTCCATAGATAAAGAGGGAAATAGTCTAAGTAGAGATCAACTCAGCATTTTTCAGAAATATTTAAATTTATGAGGCTGTTTTTAGTCTACAGAATCCGTTGCCTTTTTTAAAGCATCTACTTATCAGATATTAGATTTTATTTAAGTTTTTAAGCATCCTATGTTCAAACAAATTAGGCCTGGTTAATTTTAATTATAAATTAGTTACGGCATACATCCCTCTCTTCTTGTTTTAAAATAAAATTGTTACTTGTTTAAATTAATTTGCGTATGAATTTGTTTGGCAATGATAGGTGTTCTGGGTTTCCGTTGAGTTTGTTTATTTTGAAATATATAATTTAAACATTATTATTAATTTCACATGGAGAGTTTTTGACCGTAGAGACTATTAGTAGATTTTGGGGGAGTGGTCGGTCAAGATTGATCCAAAAAATACTTTTTTTTTTTTTAAATGTGTGCTTTTAAATTATATTTTTATGATCTACCATGTCCGAACCCCAACGAAAAAACGTCTAATTTATTATTAATGCATTCATAAATTAATAAAGACATTTCATATTTCAAAAAAAAAAAAAAAACGTAGCAAATTAGCATAAACAAGATTTTATTAGAGATAACCTATTGTAATTTTATCAATAATTGTAATGTTCAATTATCAATTTTTGTAATTAGTTTTATTATTAAAGAAATTCTAATGGTCTCCACATAGGATTTTCTTATAAATAAGTTATACTTTTCCAACTACAAATATGTAAATATTGTAATCTACTACAAAACTTTATTTAGATTTTTCCTCCCTCTAAATTCATTAAGAAATATTTGTGTCTACTAAATTTTGTAAAATTGAGACTGATTGATTGAATTGAATTTCGGATAATTGTTAAATTAAAAAAAAATTAAGTTGTTAAAGTGTTCAGGTAATGGTGGACTTGACCTAAAGGTGTGCAGTACCTTAACTCTCAGGTAACAACTAATGCACTTGCACTTCCACACTCATGTAGAACAGGTAGAGTTTCCCTTTCGACAGCTAAGACTTTCTTCCTGGATAGTTGTCGTGGTCAGGTGATTCTAGACTGATGTCTCCATATTTGTAGTTTTCTTAGGTAAATAATTTATCTACTCATATATTTATATATCATATGAATTACATTATATAAGTAGCATCAGTGAAGAATTTTTTTTTAAAATAAATTATTATTCATATAATATAACATTCGCGGTTGCGATATTTATATAAATTCTACTAATGTGAAGCGCAAGGAACANAAAAAAAAAAAAAATGGGGAGACATCAGACTAGAACGACACCCTTCCAGGAAGAAAGGCTTAGCTGTCGAAAGGGAACCGCTACCTGGTCTAGTTGAGGGTGGAAGTGCAAGTGGATTAGTTGTTACCTGAGTGCCTTTTAGGTACTTAGATACCTGAAGGTCAATGTGTTCGAATTTCTAATTGCCGAAAAAAAACTTTCCTGAAATTGTAAAATCTAACAATATTCCTTTACCATTCTCAAATTCCGTTCGTCAACTGGTGATCCATCTTGACTCAAGAATCTCATGCGGTGAACATTCTAAAATTAATGGTCAACACATAGGATCGTCTTACTTTTTGAAGATGTTTCATAAATATTATTTTTTTATGGTATTTTATTTTACGTAAATTTTAACAATTTTTATTCTGTTCCCTTGCGCTAAAAATTGTTAAAAAAAATTGTTTGTTAAGATGTTTCCTTCCCCAAATTCATTGAATAGAATATATAAATAGTCTACTAAATATTGTAAAATCTAGACTGCTTCCAACAATGAATTTCGGATAGTTGTTAAATTTAAAAAAATTTCAGTTTTCAGGTAATAATGACTTGACCTTCGGGTGTGCAGTACCTAAGACACTCAGGTAAACACTTAATCCACTTGCACTTTCACCCTCATGTAGAACAGGTAGCGTTTCCCTTTCGACTGCTACCTGTTCTACATGCGCTACCTGTACTGCACACCTGAAGGTCAAGTCATCATTACCTGAAAAATGTAACAATTAGCCGAAATTCATTGTTGGAAGTAGTGATTGATTTTATTTTATTTAGTAGTCACAAGGATTTCTCAATGAATTTGGGGAAGGAAACATCTAAATAAAATTTGTAGTTGATTACAATATTTACATATTTGTAGTTGGGAAAGTATACCTTATTTATAAGAAGATCTTATGTGGAGACAATTAATTTCTTTCATGATAAAACTAAGACTACAATTTTTATTGATAGAATAACAATAGGTTATCTCTTATAAAATCTTGTCTATGTTAATTTGCAACTGTATTGTTTTTTCCCCAAATAAAAATCTTCTTAATTGATTTGTATACGCGTTAATAATAAATGTTCATATTTTATAATAAACGTTCTCAACGGAAACCCAAAAATACCTAGCATTGCCAAATCAAGTCATACGTAATTAAATTTAAATATGTTACAGTTCTCTTTTTAAATAAGAAAAGAAGAATATATGCCATAAGTAATTATTAATTAAAATTTTACAGGTTTAATTTGTTTGAACATAGGATGTTTGAAAACTCAAAAATAAAATCTAAAATCTAAAATGGTCTCATAAACATTTAAAAGTAATTCTCAAAAATGCCCAGTAATATTTTCCTTCATTTCGATGAAAACCGCAAATAATATTTTTCAAAACTGTCTAATTTAGGTCATCAATGTAATTACCGTATTTAAATTACATCAAATGACGCTGGGTTTTAAAATTTAACTAATTTTTATGATTCAACCACTCCTCAAATTATTATCCAGTGATAACAGAGCGTCTAAATTTGGTTTCTCAATCTGAAATGCTTTTCATTCAATTTTATAAATAGTATTTATAAATATACAGCAATAATAAACATAATATAATAAAGCAATATAATAAATATAATGCAATATCATGAAGAAATATAATAATAAATATAAAGCAATGTTTTGCCAAATAAAAGGAAAATTAACCAATGTTTTTGAAGAAAATATTAATAATTTTGGAATAAAACGCTTAATGTGTTCAATTTAATGTAATGGATTCACAACAAATCTTCGAATTAATTCGAAATCGGAAGAAATTTTATTACAGTAGGAAAATTTATTTCTGCGCAATAGTAATGCATGTATAGAATGCATGGTTATCAGTTTCATGGTATAGTTACCTCAAATTGTAACTTCTATGTGAAACAAACTACGAAAAAAAAGACAAAAATTATCGTATGTACAAATTCATATTCCCCTTTAGACCTAAACGGTTTTAAGATGAAACGGACTCTCTCGCTTTTTCCAGTCAGCAGTTATTTTCTTACTTTCTGCATTAGGTAATAAATCTTTTAAGTATTCCATGTTGAAATCTTTAAATGTGAAAGGTCCATTTGTATTTGTCTAATACTGCAACCAATGGTACACCACCGAGAGATAGACTTGTATTTTCCTGCTCGAGGATAAATAGGTCTAAATTTTTTTTACTACATTAAAAGGTCATGTAGATAGCTGTTCATTGAAATAGCATGAAGTCTGAAGAATGGGATTTTGTAAGAATAAGTATCAGTTATACACTGAGTTTCTGAGGAAATTTGACAGCTGATGCATGTTATAGCATGCAATATTGGTTGCTTGATTGGAGAGCGGCTGTTTGGTCTGGTTGACGAAACAAAGCTTACTCTCGGCTGTAGAGCCCCAAAGTAAAAAGTAAAACTATGAGTTCTTTACTTATATTATTAATATTAGAGTATATAAGTCATCCATCTTTCTACGGGTTACAGTTCATTAATGCGTTCTCAAGTCATTTTGTTACCCCTCTAATGACTGTTTTCAGCCAGATTGAGAGAGGAAATGGTCCCTCTAGAGCTATACTTGCAGCAAACGCTACGGCAAGCGGAGGCTGATGGTAGACCTTGGAATACCCCGGCATTTCATAACTGACTCGAAGCGCGGAGAAAGATCTAGCCGGCTTGCTCTACTAACGGGTCCCAGACAGCCACCCTCCAGAGCTGCCCATTAGCTCTGAACAATGGAGTCGTGACCTTCCAGCCGACACACGGCCACCTCCAGAGCTGGATCCTCCAGCCTCTAGAGCCATGCTAGATCTCCCCTATCTGGAGCACCTTGCTCCGGACACGTCTCATTCTGGGCCGGCGAAAACCCTATCTTCCCCCAAGAGCAATCCTTTCTTGATTTAATTAAAGAGCTGTGTCCCTAGCCGAGGACAAAGGCGTTCGTGGGGCTCTTGGGTCGTGACCGGCGCCGGATTTGGAACAGGACACAGCTCTACATCGGCCTGTCCTTCATAGTATTACTCACTATCGCCATCGTGTTTCTTGCAGTGAAAGTTTGCATCTAGTCCCTATATATTTATACTCTTTGAGATGTACTAACTTTCTAGTGTGTTTCTTGACATTAATCCTTAAGGATTGATAAATGGATTCCAAGAGGAAATCCGATACATGTTACTGTCCTATAGTGTTGCAAGAGAAACCAAATGCAATTATTTCAATATCTTTCAGTTTGATTTCAATACAAATTCAACATGAATTAATTTATTTCAGTATCTAATCAATTTGGTAGGATTTTCTATAAAAGCTTGCTCTTTTTCTTATTGGAGGAGAAAATCTTGATTTTTTTTTGTAGGAATTTTTCCTAATAAAGCATCTTAATTACAGAAATTAATCTAATTGACTTCTTACTATTTATCCCGAAGGTTAGTGGGTTCGTTTGTCACTCGAGTACCAGGATCCAAATTCTTCTTCTCTGAGAAATAATATAAAGACAGTTAACCCTGATAGTCACCCCTTGTTCATCTGTTTTCAGTCAGTCTCCCCTTGAGAATGAACTTGCACGCGAGGAAACCATTCCCCCGGTCATACACTGTGCATTGATGACAGGCCGCGAGAGATCCTTCTTGCCGCTGGCATTCAGTCAGAGCGAGCTGACCGGTAGCCGTCTCTCGAAGAAGAAATAAACGAGCTGTAGGTAGGCTAGCGGTGCGGCTGGACTCGGCCATCAAGACCCTCCATTACCCGAGAGCCAGTGGGAAAACGCTTGGTGGTATGCGGCCCTAGAGATCGCCATTGGAATCCGCGGAGACTTATCTATGGGGGATCGCTCGGGGTGATGGCTCTTCCTCAGTCTGTGTATCTCATATCTTCCAGGTCTGCACTTCTGGGTCACTCCCCCTCTACGTCTCTCTCTTACTCTCTCTCTCTCTCTTCTTAGCCCCCTATCTTGCTATTCCTTCTCTGCGAATCTCTCTCTCACTCTCTCTCTCTCTCTCTCTCTCTCCCTCTCCCTATCTCCCTCTCTCTCTCTCTCTCTCTCTCTCTCTCTCTCTCTCTCTCTNTCTCTCTCTCTCTCTCTCTCTCTCTCTCTCTCTCTCTCTCTCTCTCCCTCTCTCTCTCTCTCTTTTTCCCACTCCCTCTCTCTCCCCCTCCATCTCACCCTCCCTCTCTCCCTCTCCCTCTCTCTCTCTCTCTCTCTCTCTCTCTCTCATATTATCACCCTCTATTGCTATTCCTTCTCTACGGATCTCACTCAATCTCTTTATCCCTTCTTTTCTTTCGTCCCATTAATGTTTATAAGATCAATATTTCTCTACCATTTTTTTCATGGAATTTTTAGGTATTAATTCTTAATAATAATAATATAATTGATATTATACATCATTGAGAGCATACCATTCTGATCACCATACACACCTTGAATAATCATTGTAATAAATTTTTACAAAAAATTTATGAACTTATAAAATTCACTATTGTTATCAGTAGTATATTGTTAAATTGAGTGTGACGTATAACCGCTTGTATACACAATTAGGTAGAAATCATGTTGGTTTAATGTACGATAAATCTCAAAATCGGTTTTCCTAAAGGATATAGGAATATTGCCTATAGAATATAGAAGCCCACTGTAAATTATTTGATGCCATATCTTCGATAATATTTAAAGGTGCCGTATCTATTTGTTATTTTTTAAATAATAATTGAGAACATTACAAACAAATTTGAATTCCTTTATTTCTTTATTGATAGGGAGGATTTAAGACGTAATTCAAAAGATACGGCAACATTACTATTGAATGCTAATTGACATTCTTAAGTGGAATTATACCTTAGTTAAAGGACACTTGACAAATGAACGAAAATACAACTAAACTGACAAATAAATGCAAGTGATTTCAGAAATTAATTCAGCGAATAATTCATCATCTAAAATGAATTACATTAATTAGTGTCACCTTTGTATTTATAAGTTATAAATTTATTCAATACTTTCCGATTCCCTGACATTATTATGATCCTCTTTACATTATCAGTTACTTAATGCATTATTTGAAAACTTGGGGGATTATTCATATTGTGTGATAATGCTTTGCTATATTAAATATTATTATGGCTAAAAGTATTTAATTTTTTTTTTTCGTTAGTGTTTAGTGAGTTCATGAAGGGAGAAAGAAAAGCCTTCCATCCAATTGCTATTTAGATTAAGATAATTTACTTACATATATTTGTCAGAAAAACATATTTGTCTGCCAGAAGCTGAGCAAACTAAATAAATTTCCTATGCATTGCTGATTTAATTATAATTTCTATCTTATTTACATATTTTATGAAAATATTTAAATTTAAATTCGTTAAGGTAAGCGAAAGTATGACCGGATGGGTGGCAAAGAGAGGGGGTATCTAGTCTTCTACGTATTATATAATATAATTAGTGTACACTTATAATATAAGAAGCAAACGCTACGGCAAGCGGAGGCTGATGGTAGACCTTGGAATACCCCGGCATTTCATAACTGACTCGAAGCGCGGAGAAAGATCTAGCCGGCTTGCTCTACTAACGGGTCNTATTTAAAACATATGAACTAAAACTAAAGTAACGCTCAGAAACATTAGCTTTCCCCTTTAGTGTTTTTTCAAGGACATTTCAATAATTAAAACCATTTATATGCCCCTTGATGAAAGATAAAAAATCTACATAGCATGTGTGAGTCGGACTATTATTTGTTTCTTTTTGTTTGTAGGAAATCAAAACATTCTCCATTAAATTATTTTCTAATCAACTAATAGGTGTAAAAAGAACACAATCGAATGTTGACTTATTACTCAATTTTGTAAATTCTGAAACCTACTATTATATATGTAATAGCGCGCTCCTATTACTAAAATTATACTTATTTAAGTAATTAAAGCGATTTAAAACCAGTTTTTGGCCCGAAACTATCACTATCAAAGGGCAATAATTCATTAGGGAAGCTTAGCCTAGTGATAAAAACCAAATGAATCTCCAAATTAACACTAAGACTCTCATCTAAGGAGTCGTTCATTGGTGAAAGTTCGCTTTTAAGCACTTTACTGGTAGTGTAGTTCATTTAGTTCTGACCAGTAAGAGCCATTACAAGTGCCACACATATTACGCTCGGTTCAGGATTGTCACGGCCTGGCCTTCACATACAATACTGAATTAACGATTAATTAGACAAAATGACAAATCTCTTCAAAAAGATTGGAAAAAAAATGTTTAAGTATCAAATTTAACCTTTATATTTGCTTAAAAAAATTAGACATGAGACTAGGCTGATTTTTTTAAAAGAAATTTTGAAGAAAAAAAAGCTAAAAAATAAAATTAAGTAAAAAAACCTACTTAAAGAATAATACATATTTTTTTATTTATAGAATATGCTAGTTTGATAGTTCTGAAAGTGAAATGAAGATTTTTTTGGGAAGGTCCCTTTCTGCATATTGCATCAAGTACTTATATCATTATATCAAGTATATATTTAGCAGTCTTAGGGGACAGGGATCGCCGATGAAGTAAAATGCCTCGAGCAGCTTAATTGGGAATTTGCCCTGGCTAAGGGAGAGATATCGAATTCCATCCCCTTGTGAAATTTGAAATTATTTTACAGAAACTATAAATTGTATGATAAATAAATAAATTTGATTTAAATAAAACTATTGATAAATTTCCATAAATTAGACTAATGATACAAAATATCATATTTAATGTTTATCATTCTTACGTCTTATACTTATGTAATATGCATAGGTAAATAGATAAATTTACTGATAGGCAGATTGATCGATAGATAAGACAAAGACTTTAATAATTTTTTTAAAAACTATTATTTATTTATTACATTCTGTTAAATAAAAACATTTTGTAATTTGATTACAATAAAAAGTAAATTAAAAAATGACAATGTTAATCACATGTGGAGAGAAGGTGACCAATGACACCACTCTCAAACTTTAATGCCAACATAAATCATTGTGTCATTTTATCAACTTTTCTCGAGTCCTCTTAGGCGGTTTAAGGAAGTATTTTTAACCTAGTTACAAAATAATTATTTTATTATTATTATTTAATATTAGTTTTTATGTTTGTCTAAAACAAAATCCATTCAGATAATTTTCAGCACTAAGGGAGATGATTAGAATAAATAATATAATATTTAGATGTTAACAAAATTGACTAGTTAAATTAATTATTTTGACAAAAGGAATATTAATTTGTTGATTTTTTTTTTACTTATAAAATTCCTATATTGTGTCTGTTCTCATCCAAACAGATCTGGTTTTCTACTATCATATTTTTAGTCTCCAACAAATTTCTACATAAAATATATAAATGCATAAAAAAATCAGCGTATATTGCGATTGGGAAAATTATACTATATAAACATATATGTAAATGTTTATTAGTAAGCACTCATAAATACATTTGTAGATGAGATGTTTGCCAACTGATGGTTTGTGTGTGTCTCAAATCTCATTCCTATACATTTGAATCCGGGAAAAAGAAGTGTTCTTTCGAATTAGTACTCTCATGGTCTTATGGTAATGCGTTAGCCCATGTGCTGGCTACAGGGACCATGGGTTACCAGATATCACGAAGACCTCTTAACTATTTAGAATAATACAAGCATCAGCACTTATGATCTGGGTGATTAATGAATCCATTGGTTCACTATTCACCTCCCTCCACACAAACATATATAAAAATTCTCAAATTGTATCGTTCTCTATTTTATACATTTTATAGTAATATAGTAAAACATATTTATTTTAATATTATTATTTATTCCTCACTAAAATAAACTGTAAAAAAAAAATTAAATTATACTGATAAATAATTTTTAATATTTAAATTTAAAGTCGTAGTTAACATATTTCTACTGAAATA
>KZ807455.1:396946-407986 GCA_000696205.2 Oncopeltus fasciatus
AAAAAAAAAATTAAATGTACTGCTTGAACTGAGATTCCTCAAAGATTAGACATTCGGGCTTAAAAGCACACACAAACACATATAAATATATAAAACTTATCAAAATAAACACTCAAAATAGTGATAGATTTACAAAGGAACAAATGTATGAAAAAGATAAAGCGGGTATTTAATACTTATTGATTTGTATTGAAAAAAATTTTAATATTTAAAACACAATTTAAATATTATTAGTGTTGAAGCTAATTTGTGTTAATTATAACTCTTTCTTCTACTAACACTTTCTTCACCTTTATCAATTTCTACATATCTGTAGAAGTTGATAAAGGTGAAAACACAATGAAATGGCTTTTCTTTTGCCTAATTTGTCTTAAAATTTTTTTTCCCTTACCTCACTTATTCTATATAATAGGGAAATAATAATGCAATTTTTCTAAACATACAAGTTACTGGTACTGATGAGTCCCTAAATTAGATCATCTTAAATTGATTGGATCATTTTTAGTAGGTAGGATGTTATTATCCTACATATTTATGAGGTATGTTATTATACCTCCTGTTTTGTTGGTGGAAGGATAAAATACAAGTTATGAACATACTAAATATTGGTTTTGCCTCTAGGCTTAGCCTAAAGAGACTCCTTATTTTAGCACAATTTTGAAGAGAAATTGAGTCATCTGTTATCTAATATGTGCTTACTATTGAGTGAAAATTGTACTAAGTTAGTTTTGGAAGTGGGGTACTAACCTGGTGGAGGTTGCTTTTTACTAGAACAGAAAGTGCTAGTCCAATGAGGAGGTTACCGGAAATGGTTGGAATGTAATAAGAAAGTTTGGATCCTATAAATTTAGTTAAATCAACTGTCTCCTATATCCTCAGGATACTTAACCATAATTCTTACCTAATTTTCCTGGTATTATCCCTTTGAAGCAGGCCGATCCCTTTATGCCTACTGCCTCACACCTCCCCACCCTTCACCAGTCCATTTTTGTTTTCCAAGTTCTAATCTTTACCTCTCAGTCATGCAGATTTGTTGTAGGTGACAACAGTCCCCTCTAACATTCATGATATGTAGTTATGGTGAACTTGCTACTCATATTGTTATTATTTTCTGATACATCTCACATCACATTACTTTTAGTCACATTAAGTTTATGTAATTAAAAAAAAATATAATTTATATATTCTTTGTTTTTCAAATGTTTTCTTGTGACATTGTATTTCAACAGACCTGAAGATGGCTTACAATGATAGCCAAAACTTGGGTAGAAAATAAAAATGCATGTTTTAAATTGTATTTTTTTATCAACCTCGACCGGACCCCAATAAATTCTCTACTAATAATCTTCATGGTCAAAACTCTCCATTTGAATATTTATACCTTTTCTTTAAAAGATTTAACATTCTAATTTTAAGTGGCTATAATCCATTTAAGAATAGTTCCTAAGAAAATGTCGAAACTCATAAATATGTCAAAGTCAATAATTTGAAAGAACAAGTGAATTTAATCTATAGAACAATGTCAAAAATCTGTACTTGTGCTAGTAGATTTTGATTATCTATTTTCAATTTAAGGGTGATTTAACCAGGGTCAAATGCTTGGATTTAATCTGTGATCTTTGATAATCTATTATAAGAAAAATAAGTAATCATGCAATTAAAAAAAGCAATTGATTTTGGCATTATTAATTGAAGGATAAATAATTAGTGAGCCAATGAAAAACAAGATTATATTATAAGGGCAGACAATTGAAGAAAGGTTAAATAAAGAAATGTTCAAGTGAGTTTAAATGAACATAGTAGAAAATAAAGATCGAAGTGCCTTGTATTTCTCACAACCACTGCTAAAACAGGTGGTCTACTATATATAATTACTATGACAGATGATCTTATTGACCTCCAGATTTTTTTGGCTTTTCCCTACCCTCAGCGATCTTTTGCGAGTCCAACTCACTAACTTCAAGGACTATTTCTCCTCTAGGTTCAACTCCTATTTTCCCGTTAAAGTAGAACTATTAGAAAGCCCCTCCTGAAACATTTTATCCTTTGAAACACTTCCTTAGATATTAACAAATTTACACAAAACTGCCATTTTTCACATGTACAAACCAATCAGTTATTTTGTCCTTTTGATTATTTATGAAATTTAATGAGTTTAAAAATTTACATGCATGATAAAAATTTACTCAATATGACAGAAAATATTTTTCAAAAGGGCTTTTCCTTCGAGGAGACGTATCGATCCAGGAAATTTGAATATTGTTTAACTAAATCATTTACATGAATTATTTTATGCATTTTTGTGGAATTAATACACACCAATGAGGACATAATTCATGAAATACCTTTTTATTCTAATTTTTTTTTTCTTTTTTAGTTATTTCATCGAGTGAAGGACATCATGACTGTTTATCAACAGTTTCAATATTGCTAAGCTGCAATGCAGATGTCAATGCTGTTGATAATTTTGGCCAAACACCTATTTGTTATGCTGCTGGTTGTGGAAATCTAAGTCTTGTAAAAGAATTGGTTTCTCATGGAGCTAGTGTGAATCTCCCTGACAATTGTGAGTCACCTTCACCTGTGATCTTAGCTGCTGAGAAGTTGTTTATAGATGTTGTGAAATACCTTTTAGTAGAGATAAGTTGGCAAAATTTGTACCATTTTGCCTGCAAAAAAAATACAGCTGCCCTAAAGCTTTTGCACAGTCTTATACCTGAAAACATGGTTATTGAAGATGGAATGGGAAATTCAGTTTTGCATTGGGCTGCTCAGGAGAATAATATTGCAGCCATTCAACAAATTATTGACTGTAAATTGACAGACATTAATGTACAAAATTATAATTGCGAAACTCCACTTCATCTGGCAGCTCGATATGGCAGCCTTGATGCTGTTAAATATCTCATTAAATGTGGAGCCAATCTTCAAGCTATGGATGTCAATAAGAGGAAACCTCTGTCATTAGCCCTTATTTGGAGACATATTGAGGTTGCTAAATTTCTTGATAGATATGAAAAACACTTTTGCTCCACTGAAAACAAAAGACCTAAATTATTAAACTAATTTTTGTTCAAATACATTTAATATTTTTAAAGAAAATAATTCTTAATGAAATTATAATTCATTAATTTAATTTAACTTGGTTTGGAGAACCAAGTCCATTGTACAATGGATCAGTCTGGGTTCTGTTGGGTTTTAGCAAATGCATAAGGGACAATCAATCTTCCTTTCAGAGCATTGAGAACCCCTAAAGTACAGAAAGCTGTTAAACCATAAAGAAAAAAAAAAATCATATTCTTGACGGGCTTGAGTTGGTGGTTTTCAGAGCCAGAAAAAAAAAAATTAAATGTACTGCTTGAACTGAGATTCCTCAAAGATTAGACATTCGGGCTTAAAACTATGCTCGGAAAATATTTCCTCATAAGGAAATCAAACTGAAATATTGAGTAAACACCTATGTAATAAGTATAAATGTCCATTTGGATAAATTATAATTAATCTAATTGCTGTGATGAGCAACTCGTGGACAATATGAAGAAAGAATACAATTTTAATGAAATGGTTTTCTTATCTTTCAGTATTGTACGTCCTGTAATTTAAATAATTAGTAAAATGTATGAGAAGTTAAGGCTGAGTTCAATAATTCCCTCACTTACAGTCTTTCTATGATTCTTTGCCTGAGTATTCAGGCAAAATTCACTAATCGCCCTCTACTCATTATAAGAACTTTGTAAATTCCACATTATATTTACTTGTAATTCTACTCTCTTGTACTCTATTAACTTTGTTTTCATAACTCATTTAAAGGTTATGACAGATTTCTTTTTTTTTTTTTTTTCAACTCTCTTTTAACACTTCTTATATCTTTTTAATGATTTTTAAAAAATATAAATTTCATAAAGTGAAAAAAAAGAAGAGATTTTTTAAATTTTTTTTTAAACTTCCATGTTACCAATAAGGTAAATGAAGGGAGGGGATATCTACAGATAGCCACTATATTCTAACCAACCATGCCTTGTGCAAGCATTTATTTCTTGATACAGGGAAAATTTTAATCCGCAGCCGCAGAATTTAATGGTTAAGTAGGCCCGATCTGAAAAGTTAAATTGAATCCAATCAATCTCTTTTTTTTTTTCTTTGTACCATTTTTATCTCGATAATATAATACAATCAGAAATTATTTTCATTTAATATGATGTATGTAAAGTATATGTGCACGCATTTGAAGGTAATTATTTCAATAAAATGAAAAAAGTAATTATATTGTATAGGATAATGTTACATACAAAATAAAAAGCCTACAATATATTACTCGCGATGTGTAATAAACTAAAAATACTTAGCATGCACATATAAATCATGCTTAAACAAAAAACAAAAAAAACATAATATTAAATTGTTACATTCTCGTTCAACGGGAAGCAAACAACATTAATAAATCAAATAAAGTAAGTGCGTGTAAATGATCTCTACTTAATCATTATTTTCTTGACTCCCCTATTCTTGTGCCATCCTTATCTTATCCTTGAAAGTGAAGATGTACGGGTCAAAATGGAATAAATATTCTTTTTTTTATTATTATCTAAACCAAATACATTTCGGTGTATGATATATTTTGGCAAAATGTCAGTCTATTAGTGGAACGTGTTAAAAAACTCGAGATACTCAAATAAATCTCTTCTTTATCCCAAATTTTTGTAATTGGAATTTTTTTTTAAACTCCAAACTTCCTTTACCGATTTATGGAGAAATTTTCACTAACTATATCACAGTAAAATATAATAATGAAAAACCAATTTCCATTCCTTTTTGATTTGCAAAAATAATAAAATTATTTGTTTATGATACTAATATTTCTCCATATCAAACATTTTATAAGTCTTTTCTGATATGATAAGCCGCTTTATTTATATTAGCTTATGACATCCATAAATCGTATTTATTGATTATATTTCATAGGCGAATCATATTATTCAAGTTTGCTGATGATAGATCTTAACTNTTATTGGGGTCTATTTATAAATTATATTGAATTTACTAGATTTACTAGAGATTTTATATAATGATTTACTAGAGTGAGGATGAACTGCCTAGGAGATGAAAGAGAATACTCGGAAGAAGTACTGGGCAGAGACAATTAAAAAACTTGGTCTTGAGACCCTTGGTCCTTCTCGAATGGCTCAAATCTTTTTTCTTGGAAGATTTAGCTCTTTCTTAACTTTTTATGTATTTGAGAGAAGCCACTGGTGTGAGCCAGAGTGGCAGAGAGTGGCAGTCATAATCCAGCCATATTGCTATCTGACTAAGGCTGTTTAGTGGTTTTTTTATGTGCTAAGTGCTCTTTTGTAATTGACAGTATTTATAATTTAGTCATTTGTAATTTTGTTATTATTCTTTGTTTATAAAGGCAGAAGGCTTATAAACAAAATTATGAATATAGTCATATATTATATAATGAGTATGTGCCCATTAGTTCTCTATCTCTTCAGCCTTATAACTTTATTAGCTCTCTATGAAACAAACAAACAAACTTGTGAAGAGACTGGAGATGCCTTTTGGAGTCGGACATATAGACCAATTTTCCTGTTTCAACTGAGGATACACAAGCGTTACAAATCACCTCAGAAGCTTAAAGATGACATCATTTGCCTGGTGAGTAATGCCTATCTCTCTCTTGCCATTGATGCATATAGTGGGTATGTTCCTGATCTGACTTTGCAAGCCTGAGAACCAGAAAGTTGTAAAGCCATCGTGTCACAAAGACCCTTAATGGTACACTGGGCTAGACTGTAGTTTCAGGCCAGAAAAGCAATTATTGTTCATAATTGTATTCATGTTGTGAAGATATGATAAGAGTCTGAAATTGTTCCCAGCGCTGAAGATTATTGATGGCGAAAGTGACAGTTCTAGCCAGATCCCTGTCAGACTAAGACAGTTAAGGGATAAGTTTTCAGTGATTTAGTTTAAAGTTTTAAGTGCTATTCTGTAATAGGGCAGTATAATATATATAAATTAGCTTTAGAAAATTTTTTTAATTGTTAATTTGTAATACTCCTGATGTACATATTATTAACCCATAGTCCATATAATTATGTTTGGGGAATTTTAATGGGGGCCAATTGAAACTACTACTACTACTACTATTACTTAGATGGCAGTTGTCCAGATTGTAGAGATATAAAATTACTTAAATTTGGTAGGAATTGAGGAATGTTTCTTAATGTTATGTGCTCATAATTAATCCTTTTAAAAAGGTCTCAATTTCATTTTGTTTCAGCAGTGATTTACAAATGAAAATTAAAAATAAACACAAAAAGTTTCTTTTGATATACTGTTTTATGTTAAATGGCTCAAAGCTGTTTTGTAGTCGATGTTTAGTTCCTGATCAATGATGTGATATAAAATGAGTTGATCTAGCTTGAACTTTTTTAAAATTAACCCGGCTTGGGCGATGTCCATCATTTTCATAAAAATTATATTAAAAGATGTATTTACCTTTTCTTCTTCCGGGTTGGACCGTGTCAAGTTGTTGATAGTTGCCGAGCTTTCGCACATCTTGTGATGGCTTCTTCAGGGCTGAGTAGAGAAAAAAAAAGCTTGTCCTGAAGAAGCCATCACATGATGTGCGAAAGCTCGGCAACTATCAACAACTTGACACGGTCCAACCCGGAAGAAGAAAAGGTAAATACATCTTTTAATATAATTTTTATGAAAATGATGGACATCGCCCAAGCCGGGTTAATTTTAAAAAAGTTCAAGCTAGATCAACTCATTTTATATCACATCATTGATCAGGAACTAAACATCGACTACAAAACAGCTTTGAGCCATTTAACATAAAACAGTATATCAAAAGAAACTTTTTGTGTTTATTTTTAATTTTCATTTGTAAATCACTGCTGAAACAAAATGAAATTGAGACCTTTTTAAAAGGATTAATTATGAGCACATAACATTAAGAAACATTCCTCAATTCCTACCAAATTTAAGTAATTTTATATCTCTACAATCTGGACAACTGCCATCTAAGTAATAGTAGTAGTAGTAGTAGTTTCAATTGGCCCCCATTAAAATTCCCCAAACATAATTATATGGACTATGGGTTAATAATATGTACATCAGGAGTATTACAAATTAACAATTAAAAAAATTTTCTAAAGCTAATTTATATATATTATACTGCCCTATTACAGAATAGCACTTAAAACTTTAAACTAAATCACTGAAAACTTATCCCTTAACTGTCTTAGTCTGACAGGGATCTGGCTAGAACTGTCACTTTCGCCATCAATAATCTTCAGCGCTGGGAACAATTTCAGACTCTTATCATATCTTCACAACATGAATACAATTATGAACAATAATTGCTTTTCTGGCCTGAAACTACAGTCTAGCCCAGTGTACCATTAAGGGTCTTTGTGACACGATGGCTTTACAACTTTCTGGTTCTCAGGCTTGCAAAGTCAGTTCAGGAACATACCCACTATATGCATCAATGGCAAGAGAGAGATAGGCATTACTCACCAGGCAAATGATGTCATCTTTAAGCTTCTGAGGTGATTTGTAACGCTTGTGTATCCTCAGTTGAAACAGGAAAATTGGTCTATATGTCCGACTCCAAAAGGCATCTCCAGTCTCTTCACAAGTTTGTTTGTTTGTTTCATAGAGAGCTAATAAAGTTATAAGGCTGAAGAGATAGAGAACTAATGGGCACATACTCATTATATAATNGCCGAACTCTAAAGAAACGGTTGGATAAGTTAGACTTAATAAAAAGGTATGTGTTACTAGGAAGTATGGATTTCAGTTTAAACAGAAGACCACTTTACCAGACTCCATCAAATGCTTGGGAAACATTCAAAAAAGATCCTGGGCAGTACTCTTTGCGCTCGAGGCAAGAGGAAATTTAGTTTACGACGCGAAACACTTGCTGGACAGAAGAATGCTTACTTCTGAAGCCGAACTGATGATTTGGGGGGATATTGTAGGGTTCAATGGAAGGCTTTATTCGCTTTAACAGTACTTTTTCGAAAATCTTTGAAAGTGCAGGAAGGAGACTTATAGGATGAGGGGTTATTTGGTGATTTTCCAGGTTTGGGAAATAGATTTATATCAAAATATTTCTAGAGGAGGGGGAAGTGGGTAGTTCTGTATATGAAATTATAAATGGAGGTCAAGAATGCAATTGCCTTCTTTGGAAGATTATAGAGAATTTGGCCGATGATTATATCATATTCGGAGGATTTGCGCTTAGGCAGATGAGAGATTATATACTGAGTGGCAAGGACATAGGTAATGGCATGTCCAGGAACCCCTCAGTCTCCACGGCATTGAACAGGTCTAAGGGATCTAAATGATGAGTAAATGTTTGCTTGAGGTGCTGGACAACCATTTCGGCCTTGTCTTCGTCAGAAGAGGCCCATGAACCATCTCCTCAACGCAAGGGAGTAAAAGTTTCATGACTTAAGGATTCTGCGAGTAGCAATCGAAAGGGATTTGTCTCCTACTGAGAGAAAAGACAGATAGGCATTAAAGCCCTCATTTCGTAAAAGACCTCATTTTTGTTTTACGAGTCCGGAAAAATGATTGATTAATGTCTTTGCGGTTTAAGGTGTGTCTATATTTTTGGAACTATTCTTTTGAGCGGCGTTTCGCTATAATGAGCTTTTTATGCGAATCTGAGAGTGGTTTTTAGGGTTCAGAAGAGTTTTTGGTTTGAGATTAGCCATGCATGCATTTCTGAAAGGTTTTAGTAAAGTAATTAACAACGCCATCTAGATCATATGAGGTTCTCAGAGAAATTTCTAGGCCAAGTGACTCTTCTATGAGAGTTCTAATCAAGGCCCAGTCGACTGGGCCATTAATGAGAGAGGGAGGTAATTGTTTTGGAATAGGAATCAGGGATAACGTTAGGAGAACTGGGTTGTGGTCAGAGGACAGCTCGCTTAAGTTTGAAGAGGAGAAAGTTTTTTGCAAATGAAGAATTCTAGGATAACAGGAAGGCGGTTCACGCCAGAGGGCCAATAATTTGAAGAGAAAGGACTAATTGTGCTGAGGTTTTGAGATGAAATCGCATTATACAGAGGACGGCCACAGGAGTTGGTCATTCTCGATCCCCATTGCAAGTGTTTCGCATTATAGTGTCCACCGTCAAGGAAACGGTGACCATTGTCTTTGAGGTAGGTGCAAAATTCTGCAGTAGTGATTGGCTTATTTGGAGGACAATACTCTGCTGAAAGTGTGACAGGTTGTAGAAACAGACACTGTTGTTGATAGACGGGACTCTGTGGGAGTGGAGGGTAAAATATGATTGGTATAGGATTTAGGTAAATAATCTAAAAGGTTATTTCCACCACCAATGAATATAGAACAGTCATACCTTCCATTGTCCGTCTTCATTGGTTTCTGCAAACCATCTGTTGGCGAGCGCTTTCGGACATTGTCCATCTTCTAGCCGAATATGGACAATGTCCGAAAGCGTTCGCCAACAGATGGTTTGCAGAAACCAATGAAGACGGACAATGGAAGGTATGACAGGTATAGGATTTCTTGATAAGAAATCCACCATGAGCTCGCCCGTCAAGATGGTCTGTCCTACAAATGCCAGTAATTTTTAGATTATTTCGTTTAGTTGGTCGTGTTTCTGTCAGTAATACTACATCTACGTTTTTGTTATCGAGTATAGTTTAAGTTCATCAGTATGCGTTCAAATGCCATTAGCATTCAATAGGAGGATAGTGAAGGAATTCTCGGATTGGGGAATCATGGTGTGGGAGTTGGTAGGGTCATTTTGATGAACAGGGTGGTCAGAAGGGATGTGAATGGTGTGATGAGGGAGTTATGTTGCGAGAATAAGGAGTGCAGATCATTTGATGAGGGCGGAGTCGGGACGTTGGGGATAGTGGGTCGCTCTCTCCTGGGTAAGGGATGCGGTTGTGGTTGTGGCTCGTCTTGTCGGGGTTGTTGCTGGGTTGATTATGTCATTCGAGCGTGGAACAGTCCTGGTTCAACAACTCTGGAGGGCGGAGGCACTACTTTCCGGGCTTGAGTTACAGTCTGTGGTTGACGAGTAGGCAGGGTCCGCTGTTTTAGCTCCTTGTAAGCCTGACTGCCCTAGTAGTTGGCGGTGTGGTTGTGTTAACACAGTGCACAGGTAGCTGGGGTGTTTCGAGATTTTTGGCTATCTGCATTGATGTGAGCGCTTTCACATTTGACACAGTATGCTTTCATGTGTCCATACTCCTGGCACTTGCGGCACTGTACTATATCTTTACGAGGATGAGGTTTCTCAACTCTTATTCTACAGTGGCAGAGCGAGGTCAAGCTATAAGTGTCTTGAATATTGGGTGTAGGCTCTAAGTCCTCGAAGAACAGTGGCAGGGGTGTTTTTGAGGCTGAGATCCCTTTCTGTGGTAGGGTTATGACCACGTTTCCATTAATGCCATCATTCCTGACACAAAATCCTAGATCAGTCAACTCCTCCTTGATAAATTCTATCGAAGTGGTGTAGTGTAGATGTCGAATCACCACTCTTACAGCTCTCTCTTCTTTGAGCTGATTAGTGTGGTTCTGCGCGTTCGTTTCCTTCAGGTGATGCATAATTTCTGGGCTTTAAGGGATTATTTTCGTGTCTTGTGTTCTATTGACTCACGTATATCTGCCAGGCCCCACTCACTCGTTCCGCTGGGAACACATCAGTTGGAAGTCTTTGAGATTTCTCACAAATATAGGCGGAGGTCGAATTACTCGAGGGATGGCTGGTTCGGAATCCATGTTTTTCACCATACGGGAGAATAGTAAATAACCAACAAACCATTATCTAAGTCTTCTGCTAGCTATAGTAATATATACTACGAGTACAACCAGTTTCTGTCCTAACGGAATATATATTCCGAAGTATATATAACATATATCCCCAGCCAAGAGCTATCACCCCTCCGCTACCTCTTTTCCTAACCCTCTCCATAACCACCTATTAGTACCGACCCCCCTTTCCCTTCCGAGGTGCACTACGAATTCATGAAAAAAATGGCTTAA
>KZ807455.1:414067-427002 GCA_000696205.2 Oncopeltus fasciatus
CCTCTATTAACATTTACTTCTTGTTTTATGTCCTAATCAACGTGTTTACCAATTATTTCATTGATATACTCCACTATTATACAAATTTTTACATTGCCACATTAATTTTACTTTTGTATTTATTTATCTTTTCTCTCTTATTCATAATGACTGTTAATAACTTTTAAAAAAATTCAAAATAATTAATTTTAACTTTCATTATTTATTAATTACTTTAATATCTTTTAAGGTTTCTTAAAGGATATATTTTTAATAAACTATTTTAAAATAATATTATAAATGAGTACTTTTTTGATAAGTGATTATTTATGAAATATTTCAATCCTGGGCCTCAAGTAATAATACCCTTTTAACCATCACAATTTATATCACTGGTTAGTTCGAAAGCTTTTAAAGATTTTAAGACAACTGAATAAAATTCTTGGGCAGAAAATCCTTCGGACGAGCCGAAATTTACTAGCAGCTATTGCTATGTCAGATTTTAGTTGAATATTTCCCTACTTGCGCAGGGCTAAATTTAAGATTCCCACTGTTGAATCAGAATTGTTGTCGAAAACCTAGAAATGGGTTAAAGCCAAAACATTTTGCCAGGTCCTTGTGTAGATCTGTCATCTGTACCAACGTTAGCTGGCTCCCTCCCTCAGGGAACGGGGACAGTTATATCTGCTCACGAAGGGTACGGCTGGAGCCCTACAACAGCGACTCCATGGACACTTCTCTTCGAGTCACACATTATCTCTTATGAGGAATCTGGGGGGAGTAAGAGAAAAAAAAAGGGAAGCATTAAACTCTGACCAATGATGTTAACTTTCAGACATTGACAGTAAAATTATACTTACAGTACCTTCAAATATCCGAAGAGTCCCCTGATTATTTTATACTAAGCAAGCCATATTTTTTTTTTTTTTTGCATGCCAACCACTTGGGTCATTAATGCCATTTATGTGGGGTATCGATGGAAAGAGTGCGAATAAAGAGCGCAAGAAAACAAAAGCAAAAACATGATGGAGGTCGCATTCCAGAACGCGATTGGGATGCAGCCATGAAGGAGGAGACACAAACGGAGAGCCCCAACACGAGGCAACCAGCGACGCTGAATTCGACCTCCGTAATTGACTTCCAGCTCTTGTCAAGTCCATCTTGATAAGTCTTTAGTGAAATGCCTGGTGGGACCAGGCCGTCCAAACCCTCCATGTTGGTTGTAATAAAAGAGGTCAAAACCAAAACCATCAATTTCTCTCATACCTATAGTGAAATATCTTCGTTCCCTGTGTGACTCCAACGTAGGAGATATCGCTGAAGTCAATTACGAACCGTACTATTATAATTATTCTATTATTCATGGAAACCCTTTGAGACCATATACTTCATATTTAGTCTAATGATGATGCAAATCTCACCAAAGTGGAAAAATTTCACTATTATTTAAAGCTAAAGCCGTTTCTCTCCTCACAAAGTTTCCAGTAAAAGCGAAATCATTTGGTCAAACATGTTGAAAGCTCGACGTAACGTATAATAGCCGTCGCACCCTGGCGGATCATGTGCTAATCAGGATTGATGAATGTTACTCAAAGTCAGGGAAAACTAAGATAGTGTGGTACAGAAGAAGAAAGGAGAATTGCACTGCAGATAAAAATAGGGTTTCCTCTTGCAGTACGCCATTAAGTATCTTTAGCGTATCTACAAACAAGTGTGTATTGGATAAATGCATCCTTTTTCTCTTTTCTTCCTTGCCTGATCATCAAGTACAGGATCCCCTCAACTCACTCATAAGCTCAGGGTAGTGAGTGACTTAAAACTTAAGGTGTCTAGGCTGTAGGTGTAACTGCCCAAGTAAACACTCTTCAGTAAACATTCCACAAGTTTTGCCTGCAGTTGCTATTTTGAAGGGCTCTTTGAAGTCCTTTCAAAAGTTTATTTGCAGTAAAGAAGTTTAAACGAGTCCTCTACAGCCACTAGGTGAACGGTACTTTGGCTCCATTTTTTTTTAGTTAGTCCAAGTGGCTTGTTTGATTTTTTGAATTTTCGATCGTCTGGAAGACGAATTTCGGAAAATACTCATTTCTTTAGGTACATATCTTGCAAAACTGATTTTAGAAAATATAACCCAATAACCAACATCTTGGTTTTTGGCAGCATAATAAAGAAGTTTGTTTGTTCCTTACATTTTTGGATTATCCATGAGGAAAGCATTCACTGATATGTGAATGTTTTGATGTAATTAATGCCCATAAACATGTAATTTCTCTAAATTACGTCAGCATTGGTAAAATAAATATAGCCATCTTAAGATCTTAAATCTTATTATAAGTGCTCTAGTTAGAGATATTGATTTCGTTCTAAAACCTTTAATGACACTTTGCATACTGTCAATATACATGTCAATATCAAATTCTTCTTATAGATGTGAGTAAAAAGTGGAACTCAAATTTAACTTATTTTCCAGAAAGAACGATGAAAAGTCAACATCAAAACTCAAACTTAATACTGAAATATATATTTCTTACATATTTCATTTTATGAAGAGTGGAAGTCTGCTTCTTACGTTTTACTATTGAAATTGACATATTAAATCTTTTGAGCGTTCTATTTCAAGAATGTTTCAGTTTAAAAAAAACTTTTCAAACATACGTGTTTTCCTACTATGAACCGTTTCAAATGAAATTTAACTAAATCAGAGTAAGTAAAAAAATATACGATGGCAATTTTAGCAGTTAAAAGAAAGGAAAACTATAGAAAAACCTTTGAAAAAATAAAAATTTCTAGTGACCCCGCTTATTTTTGGGGACACCAAGGAAATTTTAAATCCTAGTTTTCTCCAAGTTTAAAAAAAATAAAACACACATACTACATAGGAATGCTTTACAGCCCTGCACTTCGTTTCAGCACCACAAAATATGCTTTGTCGTTTGTGATTCCTGAATTTTCGGAAAATGATTTTCAATTTCTGGATTACTAAGTGAAATTCCAATAGATGCTAAACAACTCGACATAGATCCTGACCTTTATGAATTTTTTATGCACGCTTTCATGAAATTATTAGAAGCTTTAGCTTGCGCATACAATAACATTTTTATTTCAGAGAGAGTAACTCAGGATTGTATACAATCTATTATTCTCCCCGTCAAAAATAAAGGTGAACTGGAAAACCCAAGAAGCTATCTGGAAATAATGTTAAAAATACAATGTATAAAATACCAAGTTAATCATTAGAGATCAATATCTAATGATTAGATAAAAATAAAATACTAAAAAATAACTCTTTCTACGGATTTAGTCTAAAGAGTTTAATAATTATTGATATGAATAAATCAATCGCCTTTTTGATTGGAAAAGAGCATGTAATAAAGTTTCTAGAACCGCATTAGTCTTAAAATTTATCAAATAGGACTTTCTTCAGAAGTAAGTAACTTAAGTGAGAATCTCCATACCAGAACCAAAGGATGAATGTAAAAAAGAGCGTCAATTTTAATGAATTAATCAGGGTTTTGGCCAGGATCAGAAAAATAAAATACTCCTAAATTGTTATGTAATTATTTTATTAATGCCGACGTTTCAACTTAGCTTGTAAGTCATCATCGGTAATATATAAACTCTGAGATGTGACCATAAACCTCCCTCGGAGATCTCTTCAAACTACACTAAAGAATTACCTTTTTTCAGAATTAGCTGTAGGGATTAATAAAAAAAATCTACTCTTGAGAATTGTGGTTGAAGATCTAGGTAAGATATATTCTTATGTAAAGAATGAATTTAAATATAAGCACTGAATAGCTTAACATCTATTCAGGGTTTCTGTGGTAGAGTTCACACAGATTCTCACACGCGTGTTCAGCCAGCACATAGTTATTAGAATTCAGATTTTTCCTTTCAGGACAGGAAATACTCTCCTTCAGATATAAATCACCTGTCATGTCTCAAGAAGGCCGACGTGTCTTGCTGACGTCTGTTGAGTAACGTTGACAGCGATGGAAACCATCGATTTTAGAGCGATAGCCCATTCATCGTCTCTTGTCGTAAAACTGGAGCTATTCCAAATAGTGGCGGGACATTAAGTTACTGTACGGATTTATTTATCTAACGTGAGGATATAATTGTAAGCTTTTGAAGAGTTTTTTTTTTTTCACTACTAAGCAGAGTGAATAAATAATAAAAAATTAATTGTTTGGAATATTTCTTTATTAGGCCTAAAACTTTAGGTCTCACCCACAGAGCTCAGACCCTTTTGTGAGAAATGTGATGGATGACTCATAGGAAGTTAGGATGAAAGGATATATGGTGGTGTTGCAGGTCTGGAAAATAGTATTTTGTTAAAATATTTCATAATTTCTCATATTCGAGCCAATAGAGCTACTGAAATGAAGAATTTTTAATTGGATTCTATAATAATGATGAATAGATCATTATGTCATTGCTTGGAACTTGGAATATTTTCATGGACGTGATAAGAACTTTAACAAAATAATTTCATTTAATACAGTCTCAGCGCACGAGAATTTTTATTATTTTGAAATGATTTTTTTTCTTTCCTTTTTAGTAAGAAATGTCTTTTTTTAATAATTATTTTAGTCATTAAGAGTATTCTATNAATCCTAAAAGGCATAAAATTGTCAAAAAAAAAAAAAAATTGTAGCCACAGTCTATGTACAAGGAATGTTTCAATAATTAGTACATTAGTCTCTACAGGGATTGCATACTTCAAGTGCGTTCAAAGTAACCAAGATTTCTTAAAAATAATTAATGTTAAATAATCAATAATGAAAAAATATTATAAGCATGATTATTTTAAAATTAGAAGGAAAAATAACATGAAAATTTGACGTGAAAAATAAAAGGCAGGACATTTTCCAGATTTTGAAGAGAAATTAGTAGCACTTCTTCAAACTGAAGTTGTAACTAATTAGAAGATTTCATCTTTCCGTCATTTATTTTTGTCAGTCCTTTTTTTTTTTCAACTTTTGCTTCAATGGTTTTGCTAATTACGATTAATTATGTTTTAGCTTATATCACAAAAGAAAATTACAAAATTCACAGTTTAGTTCATTGACAAGCTTTTTAAATAAAAATTTCTTAGATTACTCGTTGATCCAACATAGGAAAAGCCAAAATCATTATTCGTTCAAAATTTTATGATTATTCAACTTTAATGTTGATGCAGTTATTTATTTTATTTTATTTATTTTCTAAACTGATAGTCCTGGAGTACTCTTTCGTGAAAAGTTTTGGATTCATCTTTAGGCCACTTTCATCTGCTATAATTTTAATAAATTTATTGAACATATTCGATCAGCTTACCCGATAAGCTTCTTAGAAACTTATCTGGCCCTGTTGCCACCAGCCTTTAAGTTTATTTTACACCATCAATAAACGTCAATGATCAATCATCCAATGCTCCATATTTGCGTGAAGTTCACGATGGAATTTCAGAAAGTAAATTTAAGCATTTTCTAGAGATGACCGTTTAACACATCTCCCCTCATAAACCAATTCCCCCACTTCCACAACCACAAACAAACATGGGGGAGTTTCACTTCCACGAAGCACACATTCCTCTTTCATCTCGTTCCAATTTAAATTGTTCATTAAGTTATTTAAACAAACAAAGTTAGTTCCATTGTCCGGGTAAAAAGCTGACGAATGTACATTCAAGCTGTGAATCCTTTTAGAGCTTCAATCAAAGTTCCATAATCATTTAAAATGAACTGTTTGTTTGATAGCACAATTTAATAAAGCAATTTATTAATTGTTATTTATGAATAATGAAGACGAGGCTCATTAAACCCTCAGCTTTTTTAAAGCTTATTGATTTTCAATCTGTTTGATCTTCTACCGAGGAATCAAATGCCTTTTCGCTGTCAAAATTTTTATAGAATAAGTGGAACATTACAATACCTGACATTTCATTCACGACTTCAACCCCTTTTTCCCTTATAAGTATCTATTATAAGTGTATAAGATTATTAGGATTCTTTTAAAGGAAATTTGAAGATTTGTTGTAAAATATTCTAGAATATTCTGTCAAAACCAGAAATTCAAAATTTTTTGATTATCCTTACATTATAAATTTTAAGTTTGTTGAATTTATAAATTCAAAACATCAGTTGTGATAATATAGAATTTTTTTGTTATCAACAACTACTTGAAACATATTAATAAATTCACTGAGCCTCGACCAAAAAGCTGTAAGAATTCTTAGAGTAAACCATTTTTGAAACGAAAAGAGTTTCTTGTTAATATGCATGATATAACTGCCAACTCGAAAACAGGCGAACTCTCAAATGAATAGTTTTTGCCATGATTTGGATTGAACATTGGAATCAGAAAAAATATATAAAAAAAATATTCCTTTCAGTCAGGAACTGATAAAGAAATAGATAAATGAGCTTCAAGAAATGACCTCTCGGAATTCATGAGATCTAAGAAGAGCCGCTCAAGAAAGACAGTAGGAGGTGAAAAATAACTGAGGAACGGATAACAGTGAGTTTCAGTAACTAAAAGAACTTGTTGCTGCTTTACGCCCAGTGCACAAACTGTGGATGTTCTATTCGTGATCTATTCATCAAAGGATTTCAATTATGAATGAGGCTTGTAGAATTAACAGTATTCGGAATTAATAGTAGAAAATAAGTTAGCACAAGTAGCTTGATCAATCAGTAGTGGCTCATTGCTGGAAATTTGAAATATAAATAAAAAATTAAGACCTCTAGAGCAGTATTAATTGTTTATTGTTTTTGAGCAGGCTTATGATTTGGTGTACTGGTTACTGTTAGACCTGCTGGATCTTGATGAAAAAAATTAATTATGTTCTTTAGAATGGAGAAAGCTCTGACAAACCTTTTTTTTTTTTTTTTTTTTTTTTTTTTTTTTTTTTTTTTTTTGGTGTGTTAGCCTCCCTTGCAACCACTTAGGGTCATTGGAGGGAGGGGCTATCTACAGGTTGCCACCCCATTTCAAACACCCATGGCTCAGGACAAGCTTCTATATTATAAATAAAAGATTGACCTGGGCGGGATTTGAACCCGCGGCGTCAGAATTGCGAGACCAGTACGGATCCCCTGGGCTAGCTTGGCGCCCCTGTAACCTTCTTAGTCATACTTATTATCTGCAAGAGTTGTAGTATTGATCGATATAACTCTGTCCTATCGATATATCGTGGAAGAACATACCGCCAGTCGTGCAAAAGCAGCGTTAGACTTCCTGCGTTTCTTATAAATTGGACATAGATTAGTGTTAATCAAAATGAATAGATTGTTTATTATTGTAAGCAGGAGTAGGCAAAAGATGAGCTACCTAAAGCTGGTTCTATATTGTCCGAGAGAGAATATTGGAACCAGCTCTCATTTGTCCGTGGTCAAATAATTGTGATTATTGTATTTGCTCAAATTAATCAAACGAATTATAATAGAGAGCCTAAGTACTGAAATTATTGCCTATATTCGGCGAAAAATTTGATAATTGTTTTAGTAATGGCATCGAGTTAGCAAGAGGAATGATATCATCGCGACAAATTTGCTGAAACAACTTATGAGAGTTCCTTGAGTTGACTTCCTCCTCTTCGAAGGTATATGAAACTCCATTTGATTGACATATAGCAGGATTTAAGTTCCTTGGAGGAAACATTATAGAGAAAATAATAGCTTCGGGAAAAGTCGTAGGAAACTGAAGCTATGCGGTCAATAGAGCTGTAACTTGATGAGAAGAGCGTGGCAGACGGAGTATGAGCTACCATAAGTCGGATTTATACATTTTTTAGTTGTCTGTGAGCCTTGGATGCTCTCCGAAGAGTATTGAAAATCTCTTGTCGTCCCTGAGAGAAAAATACTTTAAGCAGTCGGTGGAGAACATGAACGGTACACATCCAGTGCCAAAGTACGAGATAACCACTCGCCAAGGATCGGGACTAGGGGTAGCTAGCTAGAGGTAAGGCTTTTCTTATCAAGGAAGAGTAAAATTAGTGTGTAAATTATTATCTCGAAACATTACGAGGAATTATTTGACAAATTTCATACATAATGCTTAACATTTTAAGAAAGGTTTCAATTGAAATTCATGTATTTTAAATTATTGAATTAAGAATAGATTACCTGATATTTTTCTTCTACTTTTTTTTAAATAGAAGGCTTAATGAAAAATTACGTTAAAATTTAGGAGTCTCCGGCTGCCCATGCACTTCTTTTCATGCTTAGATACTCTGTAAGGGTTGGAAGAGGGTGGACAAGTTTTCTTTTGATCTGCACGCTCTTTTCGAAAAAAGTCTTTCTGAAAAGAACTCTTCAACCCTTTTAATGTTTCACGGAAATGATCTCATAAATAAGCGGCAAAGGTTTGATACATTCTTGCATGATGCTACAAGATGGTCTTCCATCTTAAATACTCAGGCTCTCAAAACATGTTGCCAATTTGTAAATTATCCCATATATGAATACATATTTGCATATCATCAAAATTCTCGAACGTAGAAATATTAATAAGTATGTGTCATTTTATTTATTAAATTTTGTTAGCAAAAAAGTCTCATTTAACGTATAAACTTGATTTCCACCACTTTATATAAGTAGGCCTGGAGGGTGTGGTTGGCCTGGCACCACCAGTCACACCCTCAACACCAGGCCAGACAACCAGCCACCTAGATGTGGGCCTCCTAAGGCAGTGCTGGAGAGCTGGGACCGGGGGGCGCCGCGGCCTGTCCTGGGGCGGGTCGGGGGTCTGGGCGTGTTGGCGTGTCCCCTGACTACTCTTGCTTGGGCTACTCATACACGAGACCATGTGATCTCCAGCAAATATGGATTACTATAGAGATTATTTAAAAAAAGAATAAATAAATAAATGAATTAATTAATAAAAATAACAGGCGCTGATAACCATGGTCGTTGAGCGCCTCTAAACAACAAACAACAANGGTCATGAGGACTTCGCCAGTTATGAATTATAACTTTGCCAGAATTTACTGTCGAAAATATTGGCTAGACTTTTAACTTGGTGACTTAAGCAACTGTCATTACCTGGTTTGACACGTGTTTCTGTGACAGTTTTGGAACAAGGAAACCAATTTCCCCGATCTTGGTTCAGTCAGATCTAAGCCTGTGCCAGTGTTCAGAAGTGAAAAACTATTTACTTAAGTAACAAGAGAGAAGAGAGTATCACTGCAAAGGACAGTAAACAGACAGAAGGACATTTTCATCTCTATCTTGGAATTTCATTGGTAATTTAGTCAGTTCTGAGCCTGTGCCAGTGTTCAGAAGTGAAAAACTATTTATTTAAGTAACAAGAGAGAAGAGAGTCTTACTGCAAAGGACAGTAGACAGACAGAAGGAAATTTTCATCTCTATCTTGGAATTTCATTGGTAATTTAGTCAGAACCGACAAGACAGTTTCCAATGACGAGAGATACGGGTTTTTCTGTTTTTATTTTTCTGTTAACCAAGAAATAACTGAGATCTTTTAAATTACATTAATTTGTTTCTTTCCTCTAAAATTTAACGATTCTATTGTTCTTAGGCCAATTTTAAACCAGTGATGATGGATATGTTATTAAAAATTCTGGAAGTCATTTCTTCTTGGAATTTCACAATGCCAGTGTATAACTTTGTATCTATATCGTAAGATATTGCCGATTCCTACTTTAAGGGATGAACCACCCTTATAGGACAAAAGCACTAGATATTCCTGAAAGACCATATAGCCTAGACCATATACCTGCTTGATTGACCTTCACCTGCACTACTGGAGTATATTCACTGATCAGAGGAAGGAGCCAAAGACCACGGAAATCTAATTCGCTTTAAGGTGTGAAGAGCTAACATTACTGAGTGTAGTTATCTGTACAGCTGATTCCGATAAGGGCAATATAAGGATCTAGAAAGATTCGCCTACCCAATCAATCTATAGGGACATTGCTCTTTCGGACTCCTAAGAATAAAGTAGTCATTAGTAGTTATTTTTGTCAATCTTTAATGAAATGTTGAAAACTCTTTTGTTTGCACATGATCAGCGAAATGGAAGTTGTTTAATATTTCCGTGAATATTATGAATTTGTTTCAGCCCAATGGCTCTCTACAAAATCCTGGAGCCAACCAATGAAAAGTTGGAGGAAGAGCTGAAAGTTTGAGGCAGTGCTTAAAGGCTGATTATAAATTAATATTAATTGAGTTCAGTTTCCTAAGTGGGAACATGAGCATTAGGAAGAACAAATAACCTATCTAAGGACAAAACCTAATTACAATTACTACCATTAGCATAGGGAGAAAATGGAGGGGAGTTATTCCAGTAGTGGGGGAAGTTGAAAAAGAGTTCTGAGATTTATTAATTGAATAAAGTTTAACATGAATCTGACTTCCACCTTCCAGTTCCTTTTTAAAACTTCTAAGTAACTTTCATTTACTGTGCTTCTGATATTCACTTTACTCTGTTTGCAAACATACCTGTAAGATATCTTCTGCCCACATTTTATAGTTTCTATTTCTTTTATCCTCTTTAAATCTGACGCATTTAGTATTTCTTTAAAAATATTAAGGTTTCTTCTACATGAATTACTGCAGTTACGGACGAATGTTTCACAGGCAGTATCCTCATATTACCTAAGAATCCGCAAGCAGGATCTTTTAAACTTGAACCAGAAAATTACACAATAAATTACACTGTTAAGCGTTTTAGACACTTTATAGGATTTGGTGTAGAGATTTATATTTTTATATTATAAATAAATTATTTTGGGAGTAAGGTGAGGAAAAATTTGAATAGATAAAAATGAATTTTTCGCTTATTTTTGGAAGAATTCTTTTTACTTCCCTTACATTATTAATTTTTAATTTTTCTGGTATTTTATTATCTTCTAACCCGTCAAGATCCAGGAAAATATTAATGCCTTTTTTATGTTTAATTTTCAAGAAATTTCACATTAATATTAATTGACCTATGTTTGTTAATTTTAATTGTTTCATAGATTGTTCTTCAGCGCTTGTTTTAAACAAAATATTTCCATTTATTAATTTTTATATATGTAGTTTTGCGCATTAGTAATGTTGAGTTGATTTTATAGATCTGTTTCTATGCTTTAAATAATAAAATTTATTTTAATTTCATGCGTTGTTAACCCCTAATTTTATTTCATGTACGTTGTTCTAAGTTTCTTAAGTTCTTGTTCATTACATTTTCTTACATTTTGACATACATGAATACATTTTGACCAAATGACGAGATGTTTACCACTGGGTTTACTCATCTTCATTAGTTTTATAAACTTATCGCTCATTATTAATGCCTTAATTCTAATGTTAATTGTAATTTTGAAAGATTACTTTAAAATAAATATATAGTATATTTAAATATGTAAAAGTGGTAAATGAGTCGTAATTAATTGTTAATAATATTTCTAAAACTCTGAATTGTTCCAAAAACAATGAACAAAATTGTCAAACCATAAAATACTAAATTAAGAAGTGTGTAATATAAATGTAAGTGATAAAGCAAATTTAAAAAAAAAAAAATAATAGACAGAGATTAAGTCTATTCTAAGCTACAGTTAATGCAAACCTTTTAAAACAATGATATTTTTAAATATATATTGCTAATGCAAGGAATTTGTTAAATTTATGTTATATTCGTGAAAATGAATTCATGATGACTATCTTTGGTTAAGAGGATTCCTTCTTTGACAGTAAATTGCATTTAGAATAATTAATGTAATTAATGGGAATATTATAGAGGTTTCCTAATTATTGGGCTAAATACGAAATGTTCATTGGTCATGAGGACTTCGCCAGTTATGAATTATAACTTTGCCAGAATTTACTGTCGAAAATATTGGCTAGACTTTTAACTTGGTGACTTAAGCAACTGTCATTACCTGGTTTGACACGTGTTTCTGTGACAGTTTTGGAACAAGGAAACCAATTTCCCCGATCTTGGTTCAGTCAGATCTAAGCCTGTGCCAGTGTTCAGAAGTGAAAAACTATTTACTTAAGTAACAAGAGAGAAGAGAGTATCACTGCAAAGGACAGTAAACAGACAGAAGGACATTTACATCTCTATCTTGGAATTTCATTGGTAATTTAGTCAGTTCTGAGCCTGTGCCAGTGTTCAGAAGTGAAAAACTATTTATTTAAGTAACAAGAGAGAAGAGAGTCTTACTGCAAAGGACAGTAGACAGACAGAAGGAAATTTTCATCTCTATCTTGGAATTTCATTGGTAATTTAGTCAGAACCGACAAGACAGTTTCCAATGACGAGAGATACGGGTTTTTCTGTTTTTATTTTTCTGTTAACCAAGAAATAACTGAGATCTTTTAAATTACATTAATTTGTTTCTTTCCTCTAAAATTTAACGATTCTATTGTTCTTAGGCCAATTTTAAACCAGTGATGATGGATATGTTATTAAAAATTCTGGAAGTCATTTCTTCTTGGAATTTCACAATGCCAGTGTATAACTTTGTATCTATATCGTAAGATATTGCCGATTCCTACTTTAAGGGATGAACCACCCTTATAGGACAAAAGCACTAGATATTCCTGAAAGACCATATAGCCTAGACCATATACCTGCTTGATTGACCTTCACCTGCACTACTGGAGTATATTCACTGATCAGAGGAAGGAGCCAAAGACCACGGAAATCTAATTCGCTTTAAGGTGTGAAGAGCTAACATTACTGAGTGTAGTTATCTGTACAGCTGATTCCGATAAGGGCAATATAAGGATCTAGAAAGATTCGCCTACCCAATCAATCTATAGGGACATTGCTCTTTCGGACTCCTAAGAATAAAGTAGTCATTAGTAGTTATTTTTGTCAATCTTTAATGAAATGTTGAAAACTCTTTTGTTTGCACATGATCAGCGAAATGGAAGTTGTTTAATATTTCCGTGAATATTATGAATTTGTTTCAGCCCAATGGCTCTCTACAAAATCCTGGAGCCAACCAATGAAAAGTTGGAGGA
>KZ807455.1:429560-442742 GCA_000696205.2 Oncopeltus fasciatus
CAACGAATTCATATGAACTATTCTATATTTTAAAAAAATTAAATGAATATATGAAAATTAAAAATAGATAAGGGAGTATATTTTTACAGATGTTGACTGATTAGAAGATAATGAAATACCAGAAGAATTAAAAATTTATAATGTAAAATAAAGAGAAGCGGAAAATACATCTTTATGTATTCCTCATTTTACTACCAAAAGTAATTAATAGTGGATTATACAACTTAAAATAAAAATCTTTACACAAAATCCAATAAAGGGTCGAAAACTCTTACTACTGGGTATATGTTTTGATATAAGTGAGAAACCTGCGTTATAACATAACATAATATCCAAAAAGGTACGAAGTTTAAAAAATGTGTAATTTTTAAATTATCTGCTAACGTATCAGTTTACATCGTAAGCCATCTTCAGGGCTATCATGAAGGCGAGAGGAGACGTCGTGTCACCAGGATCCCATTTTCAAGACCCAGTGGCTGTGACAAGGAGGGGTAGGGGAAGAGGGGGTAGAGGGAATCTTAGCATAGGGAGAAAATGGAGGGGAGTTATTCCAGTAGTGGGGGAAGTTGAAAAAAATTTGCTGAAACAACTTTTGAGAGTTCCTCAAGTTGACTTCCTCCTCTTCGAAGCTATATGAAACTCCATTTGATTGACATAGTGCGTTCAAAGCAACCAAGATTTCTTAAAAATAATTAATGTTAAATAATCAATAATGAAAAAATATTATAAGCATGATTATTTTAAAATTAGAAGGAAAAATAACATGAAAATTTGACGTGAAAAATAAAAGGCAGGACATTTTCCAGATTTTGAAGAGAAATTAGTAGCACTTCTTCAAACTGAAGTTGTAACTAATTAGAAGATTTCATCTTTCCGTCATTTATTTTTGTCAGTACTTTTTTTTTTTCAACTTTTGCTTCAATGGTTTTGCTAATTACGATTAATTATGTTNTTTACTTCCCTTACATTATTAATTTTTAATTTTTCTGGTATTTTATTATCTTCTAACCCGTCAAGATCCAGGAAAATATTAATGCCTTTTTTATGTTTAATTTTCAAGAAATTTCACATTAATATTAATTGACCTATGTTTGTTAATTTTAATTGTTTCATAGATTGTTCTTCAGCGCTTGTTTTAAACAAAATATTTCCATTTATTAATTTTTATATATGTAGTTTTGCGCATTAGTAATGTTGAGTTGATTTTATAGATCTGTTTCTATGCTTTAAATAATAAAATTTATTTTAATTTCATGCGTTGTTAACCCCTAATTTTATTTCATGTACGTTGTTCTAAGTTTCTTAAGTTCTTGTTCATTACATTTTCTTACATTTTGACATACATGAATACATTTTGACCAAATGACGAGATGTTTACCACTGGGTTTACTCATCTTCATTAGTTTTATAAACTTATCGCTCATTATTAATGCCTTAATTCTAATGTTAATTGTAATTTTGAAAGATTACTTTAAAATAAATATATAGTATATTTAAATATGTAAAAGTGGTAAATGAGTCGTAATTAATTGTTAATAATATTTCTAAAACTCTGAATTGTTCCAAAAACAATGAACAAAATTGTCAAACCATAAAATACTAAATTAAGAAGTGTGTAATATAAATGTAAGTGATAAAGCAAATTTAAAAAAAAAAAAATAATAGACAGAGATTAAGTCTATTCTAAGCTACAGTTAATGCAAACCTTTTAAAACAATGATATTTTTAAATATATATTGCTAATGCAAGGAATTTGTTAAATTTATGTTATATTCGTGAAAATGAATTCATGATGACTATCTTTGGTTAAGAGGATTCCTTCTTTGACAGTAAATTGCATTTAGAATAATTAATGTAATTAATGGGAATATTATAGAGGTTTCCTAATTATTGGGCTAAATACGAAATGTTCATTGGTCATGAGGACTTCGCCAGTTATGAATTATAACTTTGCCAGAATTTACTGTCGAAAATATTGGCTAGACTTTTAACTTGGTGACTTAAGCAACTGTCATTACCTGGTTTGACACGTGTTTCTGTGACAGTTTTGGAACAAGGAAACCAATTTCCCCGATCTTGGTTCAGTCAGATCTAAGCCTGTGCCAGTGTTCAGAAGTGAAAAACTATTTACTTAAGTAACAAGAGAGAAGAGAGTATCACTGCAAAGGACAGTAAACAGACAGAAGGACATTTACATCTCTATCTTGGAATTTCATTGGTAATTTAGTCAGTTCTGAGCCTGTGCCAGTGTTCAGAAGTGAAAAACTATTTACTTAAGTAACAAGAGAGAAGAGAGTCTTACTGCAAAGGACAGTAGACAGACAGAAGGAAATTTTCATCTCTATCTTGGAATTTCATTGGTAATTTAGTCAGAACCGACAAGACAGTTTCCAATGACGAGAGATACGGGTTTTTCTGTTTTTATTTTTCTGTTAACCAAGAAATAACTGAGATCTTTTAAATTACATTAATTTGTTTCTTTCCTCTAAAATTTAACGATTCTATTGTTCTTAGGCCAATTTTAAACCAGTGATGATGGATATGTTATTAAAAATTCTGGAAGTCATTTCTTCTTGGAATTTCACAATGCCAGTGTATAACTTTGTATCTATATCGTAAGATATTGCCGATTCCTACTTTAAGGGATGAACCACCCTTATAGGACAAAAGCACTAGATATTCCTGAAAGACCATATAGCCTAGACCATATACCTGCTTGATTGACCTTCACCTGCACTACTGGAGTATATTCACTGATCAGAGGAAGGAGCCAAAGACCACGGAAATCTAATTCGCTTTAAGGTGTGAAGAGCTAACATTACTGAGTGTAGTTATCTGTACAGCTGATTCCGATAAGGGCAATATAAGGATCTAGAAAGATTCGCCTACCCAATCAATCTATAGGGACATTGCTCTTTCGGACTCCTAAGAATAAAGTAGTCATTAGTAGTTATTTTTGTCAATCTTTAATGAAATGTTGAAAACTCTTTTGTTTGCACATGATCAGCGAAATGGAAGTTGTTTAATATTTCCGTGAATATTATGAATTTGTTTCAGCCCAATGGCTCTCTACAAAATCCTGGAGCCAACCAATGAAAAGTTGGAGGAAGAGCTGAAAGTTTGAGGCAGTGCTTAAAGGCTGATTATAAATTAATATTAATTGAGTTCAGTTTCCTAAGTGGGAACATGAGCATTAGGAAGAACAAATAACCTATCTAAGGACAAAACCTAATTACAATTACTACCATAACTTAATTATTCATACGTACCATAAATATGTTAATTAAACACATACCAATTAAATTTTTACTATATGAACATTGTAATAAATAAATAAGTATATANTACACACCGCCATAGACAGTCATATATATATATATATATATATATGTATGTATGTGTGTGTATTGTAAGTGTTAGGAAGAATTTGATTAGCGCTGTATTTGATATCTACTAGGTGATGATGACTTGAAGAAATTTTTTTTTTTGCTCCAACTAAATAAAGTCGTAAGCTGATAAATCGATTAAGCCTAAAATGAAATCAACTCATTAGTTTTTGGTGAATCGCACTCAGTGCAGGACTGAGTTTAATTAGACAAGTGAATTATGTAAGCGTAAAAAAAACCGCTCGTTTTCCAATTTACCAAGACAGTTGGACACTATGATTTAATGTTTGTGAAACGGTTAGATGGGAATCATTGGTTAATTGATATAAGTGAAACATCATTGTACCAAATTATTACAGTGTAAAAATTAATTAAAATTGTCTTGATAATTGCTTCCTTGAATTTTATTAATTAAAATTTCTTATAACTTTACTTCTACATTTAACCAATTTAAACTTTATTAACCATCAGACTTAGAAGATAAATGTAGAAAATAAATGCATTAAATAAGATTGTAAATTTAAATTAGCGTTGTTCAGTAATGTCCTTATTACGGGATAAAATATAATCGTTATTTCATTTCTAAAGGTTTTCAGATTATTCTTACGGTTAGTTGATATTTAAAAATGAAATATTTATGGAAAACTGTAAATGGTTTTAAATTTAATGACAAGGAAATGTAATATTCCTCTATGTTGAAGTTAAAATTTAAATATTTCAAATGCTAATTTCATTATTAGTAGATTTCCCGAAAATCAAAATCGAGTTACTCATGTTTTTACCGTGATGCAACCTTTCAAAAATTGTAATGCAATGCCTATAGACACTTAAGAGTATAACTTATACAAAAATACCAAATTCGGGACTTTATCTTCTTTTTGGAAACATAAGTTTGCTAATGGCTGAAATAATTCAAGAAAGAGAAAGTTTTGAGAAAGACCAACATTAAAATCTTAATAAATTGTTTATTATTAGGGTTAAAAACGTATTATAAATCTAAATAGGTGTAAAATGTCATTTGTAATAAAAACATGTAAATAACGTTCTAAAAATCGTTTAAAAACATACATTAAAGAACTTAATTATGAATTTTATTTGTATAAATTTTGGTACGTCCACTTATTTTAAGATTTAAATACCTAATTCTATAATTAGATAAAAACTTTTTTTTGTTGTTGAAATCAGATGAAGATGATTTAGAAATAGACCAAAATTTGTAAAATTCTTATCTTAATATTAAATTAAAAAATAAAAAAGTTTATGGAGAACAATAGGTGAAAAACTTAATTTGTGTTTGTGTGTGTGAGTTTATGTTTTGTAAAAATTTAACGAGAAACGCTTCAGGAAGATATTTACGAATATAACTACGATTTTGGAATAATTTCCCCATTTTTCTTTCCCTAGCTAGTATAGAACGAGGTTTAGAGATTTTTCTAAGATGATTTTAGTTGGGGTTCGGTCAAGGTACATCCAAAAAACACAAATTTAAAAAATGTATTTTTTAATAAAGGATTATCTGCCAACGTTTCGGCTTACATTGTAAGCCATCTTCAGGGCTGTAGAAATACAATGTCATGAGAATACAATAATAATTGAAATTAGTATAATAGAGAATTGCAATAATATAATGTGATATCAAGAGTATGAATGTAGAAAGCTATGTAAGAAAATTTAAAGTTTATGAATACTAATTTCAATTATTATTGTACTCTCATGACATTGTATTTCTACAGCCCTGAAAATGACTTACAATGTAAGCCGAAACGTTGGCAGATAATCTTTTATTAAAAAATACATTTTTTTAAATTTGTGTTTTTTGGATCTACCTTGACCGAACCCCAACTAAAATCATCTTAGAATAATATCTACGGTCAACATACTCTCCTTTAGAGATTTTTATTTAAGCAGATTGCTCTCTCCAGCTTAAAATATATAAATAATTCTTTATTTATTCTCAGTAATTTCCTTAAAGAAAGAGGGTGCTTAAACTAAAAATACAGAGAATCTTTTCTGCTTTCAATCTCGTGAATATTTTATGAATATCAAGATTTCCGCTGCTAAATGAATATGCGGTCCTTCAGAGAGATTTTTTTCTTCTAACTTTATTCCGCTTGTTAGGCGAGGTCTCCTCGCTCCCCTCTGAGCGGATGCTCGCGAATAAATGGGATTTCCCCTCGTGTGATAGTATTGCTTTGGCTCCAAGTTTGCCTGGGACCTGGAGTCTACCACCAGGCCTTGAGTGGGCTTTCTTGGCGGGGGAAGGGGGGCGGGGGCGGAGCACTATGACAAAAGAAGCTCGAGGAGGAGGGTCAGGGGGGGGGGGGTAAGTCCTCTGGTGGTAAGAGGCTGTTTAGGATCGCCTTGGACACTTGATCAAGCCTTTTCCATTCAACCAGAGAGAATTTAAGTTGCAAGAAACATATCTAACAGTCCCTCTTCCTATAATACATGAGCTGAGCTTGAAACAGCTTGTTTGCTAGCACTATATGAACGATATTAGTTATGTTAAACTTTTGAACTTCTTTTCTAAAAGGATATTTAGGGCATTCTTTTGATCCTGAGGAATTATCATACTTTGATTGAGTCACAATAACGGTTTTGAGCATTCGGTTTCCAAATGTGTAAGTATTCTGCATACATAACCTCAGTTATTAATATTAGATGATTTTAGTTGGGGTTTGGTCAAGGTAGATCCAAAAAAATACAAATAAAAAAAAAAGTGTATTTTTTTTAAAAAGATTATCTGCCAACGTTTCGGCTTATATTGTAAGTCATCTTCAGGGCTGTCTATCATGAAGACTAGGGAGGACGTACTGTCCTTAAGTTCACATTTCCACGACTGAGATGGTACTTTTGGATCTACCTTGACCGAACCCCAACTAAAATCATCTAATAATAATATCTACAGTCAAAACATTCTCCATTTGCTCAATTATTAATCTTCGTCTTACAGCTGTGCGGCAAAATTTGAGACATTTAGAGCCTTTTTAAGGTAGCAAGTGCATAAGGAAGGACCTCGAAAGGGTATGGGGCTACTTTGATCCTTTAACGAGTTTGTGAGCTGTTGATTATGAGGATAAATCTCACTGTAATTTTCCTGTATGTATCTACTCCAGACGTTATGCTGCCATCTTAAGGCAGACATGATCTACCATCCGGAAGATATGGTCTTGGCCACAAGGGAAGATATTCTACATCACGGCGAGACCCCGATTCCACAAGTTCCCTTATCTCTCCTACTGGCGAGTTACACACCGCCATAGACAGTCCCGATCACGTGGCCTGAAAACCGAGAAGTAAGCTTCGGTAGGGATAAGTTCGAAATGAGATGCTGAACAGTGGAAGGGGTACTTTGCTTGGCAGAGCTCCGCTAAGAAAGTTCGATCAGCTCCCATATCAGCCGAGCGTATTCTACTCCCCGCTACCCTACTATTTTACGCCCACATTTCAGGTATTTACAGTACTTACTTAATAAATTTAGCCTACTATTTAATTGTAACTTACTTACTTGTAATTGTACTTACTTATTTGTTAATTGGCCTTGTACGAGGAATAGTAATAATATTAATTGGGAACAATTACATTTTTCATTAATTTGTACAAATTCAGAGTTATTTAACTGAATTTAGAATGAATTGTTCAACTTAAGCTGAATGTCTAAATTAAGATCAGGAATGACCCTTGGTTTTTATAAAATTGTTTTTTTTTCTTTTTTGTTAAAATTAATGCTGTTACAAGCTATTTATTCCCTTAGTTCTAATATCATGATATGTATTTCCTCGTCTCTCATATATGACTACCAATAAAAGATGGTGCGTCATAATGAGTTTATTTCATGCGTAATTGGACGATTATGCCTCCTAAAACTATTATATTTTCGTTTTTAACATTTTATTTTTACTGGATTGCAATAGGATTTTAGAAAAAAATCTTAGATTATAAAAAATTGTAATAAATGAATCTCTGTGTTACGTCGAACAAGAAGTCAAGTGCAATATATTAAACGTATGTTTAGAATAAATTGGGAAGGTAGGTAAAAATTTGATTGATTGGCCGTGAAATTTTATGAGGAGGGACAAGCCGGAAATTCGGTCTTGAGAATTTGAGAAAGAAAATAATTTAAAATGAAAAAAAAAATTATTTTAGGGATGAAATAGATATATTCTTTCTTGTTTCAAATTTATTTTAATTTTAATTTTCAACCAGTTTCGGTGTTAATACAATCCATATTATACCCTTCATCACGACTTTAACATTCCTTTCGTCCAAGATTTCGTCTTAAATCGCTTCAAGCTCTTCCATAGTAAACTCCAATTTCATCCTAATCCACATGCCCGATCCCTGTCGTCGGACTCCAAACTTTCCAGCCTTCGCAGAATTTTATTTATTTTTAATAAAGAGAGACTCTTTCTCTCTCCTTATCTCTCTCTCTTTGTCTCTCCCTCTCTCTGTTATCTGTTGTTCTCTGTCTCTCTCTGATATCTGTAATATCTATAACGGAAGATTCCTGGGGCCTGATGATGAGACCTTTGATCTAGAATGAGCTCATCTGTAAAAAATAGAGAAAATTACACTAAGATTTGAATATTGAGTTGTTAGAAAACCTCCCACCTAGTTTACTAAAAAAAAACGCTTCCCAAGACAAACCTTCAATTTATTTATTTTAATTATTCTTTAAGAGTCTCTCTCAGCTACCCACTACTTAAAGATTCCTTCGCCCTGACAATGATATCCTTGATCTCCTATACGCTCAACTGTAAAAAATGTTTCAAATTTTGCAAAGTCTGGAACTTTAAATACTGCTTTTAGTTGTGGTGTTTAATCCCACCTTAATTTGATATAAAAAATGCAAGGGAGTTAGAATAAAAAATCTTAGTACCTCGGCCGGGACTCGCACCCGAGTTTCCTCCTTTCCGGGCAGTTATGCTAACCATTACACCACCGTGACTAGCTAGATAACCTCTACTAGCCACTGCACTTTACTCCAAGTCTAAGCCCCTTAATAAGACGAATATATCGTTTTATGCTCGATAGAGCTAACATTGTCCGCTATTTGTTAGACTCTCGTTTTTTTCCTATATTTCTTATTTTAAATAATGATTTTTAGTTATGGTATTTGTGTATCCTGGCAGCAGGAAACCCGGGTTCGACGGTAGTAAGATTTTTTTATTCCATTCCTTTGCATTTCTTGAATAAAATTAATGTGGGATTAAATACCACAACTAAAATCAGATTTATTCGTCTTATTCGGGGGTTTTGACTCGGAGCATAGTGCGGGTAGTAGAGGAAAATATCTAGCTAGCCTCAGTAGTGTAATGGTTAGCATAACTGCCCGGAAAGCACGAGACCCGGGTTCGAGTTCTGGCTGAGGTAGTAAGATTTTTTTATTCTATTCCCTTGCATTTCTTTTACAAAGACTGGAATGTTTAGTTGTGAGAAAATCCAAATTAATTTAGAAAGTACATCATTTGAGATCTCTCAATAAATCAGTAAAGAAAAAAAAAATTTATGATGATATGGATCGATAAAAATTTCTAGATTTTGTAAAGAAACAGTAAAAAAATACCTATCATGCGCACAATAGTGAGAAATGTTTTGTTTTGTACAGAACAATATGTTTCGTTAAATTTGCGAGTAAAAAGTGTCTCAAAATATCTGAATAAGACTTGTATTGTATCCACTCTAACAAATCTTAGGCGTAATAACACAGACGTTGATTGCCTAATAAACGCATACCTATCTAACAAATCTTTAGTTATAATGGGAGCTGAACGATTTACCACGTACTTTAAGAAAATCGAATAAAGCCATTGTAACGCTCAAAGGAATCAATGTTCACGCGACATGCTTTCAGGATATTCATATGCGGCACTGGAAAATTCATGCAGACATGAATTATGTATCAATACATTTTTTTGTCAAACCTAAATGTATCCGTCACCAGAACTGTTATCCATTTCATGATGTAGCTCAGCAGTTTGACTACATTTTCTTTTAGTAATCAGCTATTCCCGCCGAAATTTTTTCTTTCTGGTGGGTTAAAAATAAACTATAACGAATTTAATTGCATTTTGTCTATCTCTATTCTAGGAGGACGTAATAACCTAGATGTTTATCGCCTAAACAGAAAAGCATATCTATCTATCTATTCTAGGTGGAAGAATATATATGTCAAAGAAAATTTTCTATTTTGAAATTAGATTGCATTGACTATTTATGAGGCTGTGAAAAACCAAAATAGAATTAATAGAGGATTTAATGAAATCCTAAAGTGTAAAGACGCATAATGTTAGTAATTAAACATCTTAATGATGGAGAATAAACATATACTCTGGCATTTCGATATACATATATAATCTTGTTCGTTATTGGTAATTTTATCATAAAAAAATAAGAATGAGTTTTGTTGTTGTTTGTGGTTTAGAGGCGCTCAATGACTATGGTTATCAGCGCCTGTTATTTTTAATTTATTTTTATTTTATTTTATTTTTTATTTGTTATTTATTTATTCTTTTTTTTTTCTAAATAATCTCTATAGTAATCCTTATTTGCTGGAGATCACATGATCTCATGATGAGTAGCCCAAGCAAGAGTAGTCAGGGGACTACGCCAACACGCCCAGGCCCCCGACCCGCCCCAGGACAGGCCGCGGCGCCCCCCGGTCCCAGCTCTCCAGCGCTGGCTTAGGAGGCCCACATCTAGGTGGCAAATGAGTTTTGTTATTTATAATAAAGATTTAACAATATTATTTATATAATTTATTCAATCTAATAATGGAATTAATATTACTAGAAAAGAAAAGGAACAGGATTATTAAGAAATATTTTTGAGTCCCCAAGATAAATATCCATTAATGAGTTTTGGCCAAAAAAGAAGTTTTGTTTTAAAAATATTAAGTTAGCAAAATATTTTTGTAAATAATCATCTGTCTATTATACACTACCTCACACTTATAACAGATTATTCGATTCTATTATTCTATTACAAGTGGCTTCACAAAGTATATATGCTCTACTTTGTTTTTTTCATTGACCATGTTGTTTCTATCGCTTTCTTATGTTATTCATAACAAAATAGAGTAAATGAAAGTAGAAAAAGGCTGATACAGTTTTAATTAAGAATGACATTTTTTTTTTGCGTGGGAGATATATAAGAACCTTTGAAATATTTTTAATTAATCCTGTCAAAAGGAATAAAATCGATGGAAAATTCTCAAATCAGCCCTGACGGGAGATTGAAGGTAAAATTAATGTTACAGGTTGTTTTGAGAGGAAGCGATATTAAAAATAAACTTAATATAACCTCTATCGTTTTGGCTTCTTATAATGTCTCTCTTGATATCAATAAGCCGGTCAAAGACATTTAACCTGAACAAATTCCATACAATACACAACAAATATTACAAATCTTAGTGAGAATGGCTTGTTAATGAATGTAACATACCAATTGCACTTCAAGTATTCCTGAGTGCGAAATATTTTTTTAATTTAAGTTTTATTTTACAAAAAGAGATAATTTTAGAAATTTTGATAAATAAGAACGTCACTCAAGAACTTAGTAATTTTAAAATTCTCCATTACTGGCCTAAATTTATATATATGTAATGTAATAAATGATTAATATAATGTTTATTTCCCAAACTGTGAAGATTGGATAAAAGAAAAGGTTTAGTTCCCTAAGCCTGGCTTCAGAATCACATTCATAAGTTTCTTAATCAATATTTAATTGTCGTAAGACTACTTTTATAACTATTGTTGGGGGAACGAAATAAAAAGAAAGAATTTCAACATTAAAAATATAAAAAATACTTTTAATTGCCTAACCAAGAGGTGTCGCCGTCTGATTTTTCTTTAGTTAGTGTCTTGATATTTTTTTAAAACACGTAAACCACTTCACGCCACAATCAAGTCAGGTTACCAATTGTTATTTCTTGATAAGGGAAGGAAATAAAATAAAGAATTTCAACATTAAAAATACAAAAATACTTATAATTACTTTTTTGGGTTAACATTAACGACATCACTTTTTGAATTACAAGCACAACTGAACCACTCTCTAATCAATGTTGCAACCACAACTACAATATAACATTAATGTAAGAAAATCAAATTTGACGCATTGTGTTCAATACAATTCTGTCGTAACATAAATTCTACAAAGATGTTTAACATTTCTTAGTTCTATTTTCATTTAACTGTTTATCTGAAATTTACCACTATTCTTTAAAAACTGAAGAAACAGTTTGTACAAAGAAGCTCCTATAATGGGTAAAATTGTCAAGTTTTATAAGATGGAGACCACTCAAAATCACATTATACATTTTAAAATATATTATTAATAAGGTCTTTTGTGAAATTTGTGCTAAAGAATAAGTAATATAAAATTATATTTTACCCCTATTTGATTAAACATACTTTTTCAAATTTCAATTTATGCAATAAATGAATTAAATATGAATGAACAATAAATGAATGAATAAAATGTATTTTTTAATAAAGGAGTATCTGCCAACGTTTCGGCTTACATTGTAAGCCATCTTCAAGGCTATCATGAAGATGAGAGAGGACGTCCTGTCCCTAAGTTCACATTTCCATGACTAAAAATGGAAATACATTTTTTAAATTTGTGTTTTATGTATCTACCTTGACCGAACCCCAACTAAAATCATCTAAGAATAATATCTACGGTCAACAAACTCTCCTATTGAAAATTATCCTTCAAATATAATGTAAATCTAAAATTTATCTTTTTCTTTTGCATAAAAAAATATATCCTTCCCCAAGTTAAAAAATCATTGTTGAATTTTTTTTAAATCGGAGATGTATTGAACTTAGACAGCATGCATTTAAGAGAACCAATCCAAATTGAATGTGTGATTTGCCTAGAACCGGAGGGCCCGTATCCTTAGGATTACTGGCACCCCGAAATATATCCCCTGAAGAGAATGGGTGACCAGGTTGTACTACCTAGTTTTAGGTCTGTGGCAGAGCCGCCATAAGACATAGGCATAATCAACCCCGGGGCGAGGTCTTCTGGGAGTCATCCACAGGTGGGCAGAGAGAGGGCGATTCTGGTACACCTAGGGTAATTTGGGACTGGAGGCATTTCAAATATAAACAAACCAAATTCCCCATCTTGAGGAGAATAATCAAATTTAATAACTGTAAATGTCTTTACCATTTCATCTTCCAGGTTGGACCGAGTCAAATTGTTGTTATTTGCCGAGCTTTCGCACATCATGTGATGGCTTCTTCAGGGCTGAAAAGAGAAATAAAAAGAAAGAATTTCAACATTAAAAATATAAAAAATACTGATAATTACTTAACCAAGAGGTGTCGCCGTTTGATTTTTCTTTGGTGTCTTGACATTTTTTAATAACGTAAACCACTTTTTTCTTTTTTTTTTTTTTGCTGTGTTAGCATCCCTTGCAACCACTTAGGGTCTTTGGAGGGAGGGGCTAAATACAGATTGCCACCCTAATGTCAAGACACTAATGAAAAATCAAACGGCGACACCTCTTGGTTAAGTAATTATCAGTATTTTTTATATTTTTAATGTTGAAATTCTTTCTTTTTATTTCTCTTTTCAGCCCTGAAGAAGCCATCACATGATGTGCGAAAGCTCGGCAAATAACAACAATTTGACTCGGTCCAACCCGGAAGATGAAATGGTAAATACATCTGACGACCGACGAAGCCTACGTGAACATCTAACCAACCTGTACGGGTAGGATGTTGTTCAGAGAATGAAGAACATTGACAAATTCAGATCCAAGAAAATGAGACTCCTGGCACAA
>KZ807456.1:16606-28308 GCA_000696205.2 Oncopeltus fasciatus
TAATTATTTATACTCATAGAATTCATTTTCATTTTTTTAAATCATTGCAACTCTAATTGTTTATAAATAAATTTACTCGCTTTATATGCATTTATGATTTTTCTTTTTTAAATATAAATCTACATGGAACTATTTTTTCGATAAATTTATACATAAACCGTTGTAAAATCATAGCTGATGAGTATACAAGAAATGCAAGGGAATAGAATAAAAAATGTTTACTACCCCAGCCAGGACGCGAACCCGAATCTCCTGCTTTCCGGGAAGTTATGCTAACCAATGCAGCTAGATAATTCCTTCCACTCCCCTCACTTTTTACTCCGAGTCTAAACCCCCAAGAAGGACTAATATATCGTCTTATGCTCGAAGGAGCTAACCTTCTCGGCTATTTGTTAGACTCTCGTGTTTTTCCTATTTTCTTATTTTAAATATTGATTTAACTTGTGGTATTTTATCCCACGTTAATTTTATACAAGAAATGCAAGGGAATAGAATAAAAAGCAGGAAACCCGGGTGAAGTAGCAAGATTATTAATTCTATTCCCTTTGCATTTCTTGCATAAAATTAACGTGGGATTAAATGCCAAAAATAAAATCAGTATTTAAAATATCTGACGAGTCTTTCTTATCACCTTATTCGTTAAAAGTTACTAATGTTTCAGCAAAATATGACAAGCTCAAAGCAAATTGTCATTCTTAGTACCTCTTTATTTTGTATTGGACCGAAAAAAAAAAATAAGACTTTTTCTATGTTGTTTCACTCTAGGACGAGTGATAGACTGGATTGAATGCAAAGAGGTCAACGAGGATTCAAAGAGATATGGGAAGTTGAGGGACGACAGAAGTGAGTTGATTTTTGGTAACGGCTATGTTAGGGGATGGCACGCAGATAACTCATGGGGGTGATTTATAAATGAATAATAAAAATGAATAAACGTAAGAGCCTGCGCCTTGATAAGAGAATCCATCGACTTACAAGACAATTAACTTAAACCGAAAAAATGCTAGTTAGTCCTTAAACTAATTATGAAGGAACTCATAAATGTATAAAAATAGCCGTTAAAAAAAAAAAAAAAAAAAAAAAATCACTTCATATTTCTCAGTTTGATGGTAGCCTGGTATTTATTACCCGAATTAGCGAGGTCTCTGGAGAATCGCTAAAACAAATGAGTCTTTTTCTGAATTGTCCCAATTAAAAAGTCCAATGTTCGACTTTGAAACATGGGCTTTAACATAGGCTCAAGAGTGCAAAAAAGGTAGCGAATTTTCCTGCAAAAGTTAACGAGCCCGAATGGGTCGGAGGCTTAGAATTATGGAGGTGGGAGACAGAAGAACTGCTAAAAGGTTCAAAGTAAGTCGTAAGGTTAAAGCCGATTAGAGAGAACCAAAGCACTCGACAACTCAAATAATATTTCGTCTATCTCAGTTATTTTTATATTACATATATCATTTTAGTATTTATATATATAATTTATTTTGAAAAATCTTAAATTTATTGATAATAAGGCGAAAATGCTTAAAGCACGTTACGGGTATGTGAGTAATCAGATTTATCAAATTAATAACTTCATCAGTTAGTGAAACTTTAACAGAACTGAGCTAATAAAATATAGTGGAGGTAAAACAAATAATTAGCGAAGAAAAGGGCCCTTCACCCTCATTTATACTCAAATTTTCAACATCTACTGTACCAAACACTCTAAAAGCGGGTTATCTGAATTTACATGGTATACTTCATACTTCTAGCCTCATTAAGACATTTTAGATGCAACAAAGTTAGACATAAAACTAAATCTTGTAAGTCAGACATAGCTTATTGTAAAGCTATTTGGCCACAAGGAAATTGAATTTATAAATGGTTTAAAAAGTATAAACTGCGAAGGAGAGCATGAATAACTATGTTCAATATAATATGTCTCGCAATATCAAAGAGAAAAAAAAATTCAAATGAATAAAAAAAAAATTACACACTCGAAAAAAAAAAGAGTTTAACGAAATAAATGCATCTCATTCCAGTAAATCAGAAAGTTAGATAACAATTTTTTTTATTTTCTTTATTGCGCGTCGACTGCTGTGGTCATAGCTGCTATGAAAACTAATTATTCTTAATTTGAATATATTTCCAGATACGCAATGCTGTTGTTAGATGTCTAGCATGCAAACACCACCACTGGCAATTAATCCAGTCTTTTATTACCATTCTGAAGCCTGAGAGAGAGAGAAGTTATGTGTCCCTTTATGTCTATATTCGTGTATCCATAATATGTCTGCTGGATTTAGCCGCAGAAGCAAGGCAAATATTATTATAGCATAACCTCTTAATATCCAACTATAACTAGTACTTTGCAAGAAAAAGTAATTATTCATATTCTGCTAGAATGCTCGCAGATCGGAAGCCAAACAAATGGTCTGGGAGGATATTAAAGGAATTTAAAGTAGGCATTCATTTTAAAAGGATTTTCTCGAAAACCTTGGGTAGTAAGGTAAGAAGGCTGATTGGGCCTGGGATGATATGTTATAGTTAGAGTTACCGGGTTCGGGGAACAGGATTATTTCAGAAAATTTCCAGTGGAGTGAAAAGTGGGTGGGTTCGAAGGACACAATTACAGAGGCTAGTCAAAAAAACAATCGTAATTTTGATCATGAGGTATGAGAAACGTCTCCAACTAATATTTCTGATGAGGTTCAGGCACAGGAAAAGGAAACTTAAAAGGTAAGTCAATGTAAATTTTCTACTTATTTAGTATATACATATGTATGTACGTAATCTATCTAGCTTCTATTTTCAACTGGAAAATTATTTATTTAATTTATTTGTAGTAAGGTATTCGGTTCAGGATGGGGTCTTTTAGAGAATAAAATGTTAACTTCCTCTGCCCCGATTTTTTGTAGGCTGAACTTTGAGATGGTTTTACTTTTAGTAATGGTGCTAGCAAAGCTGGCTTGGGTTCTGTATTGTTGCAGTTTTAACATAGCCTGTTGAGGCTGATAAGAAGTTTGATTTTGACGAGGGAGACTCAAAAACATTTTCAATATCTTGAGGGATGCGAGCTAATTGTGTCATTGACCAGTCAAACCCCTAGTTGCTTCTTAATATCAAGGATCTTTCAGGAAAGGTCGCCTAGTAGACATTACAATTACAACAATATTAATTTCATGTGATGCAGAAGGAGAAGTCAAAATGTAACTGATGCATTCTCTCGTACCACAGAAATGCTGGCTTTCATGGTTTGCACTCCATAAGTTCCCAATGATGACAATATGAAATATACCAGGCTATACCTAATGACTTCCCGAATAGCCTCATACAACATGGACCCTTCCTTCCGAGGGAGGGAGTAATAGTAGCGTGATCGTCTGGAGGCTGAACATTACAGCGGCTTTCTCGTTGTCTTTTTTTATAACTGTCTTTCTATATTCTTTATAGGATCAGGAAAGGTTAAAATTTGCCGAGAACTACTAGATGATACAACCTAATAAATCTTTCTAGGGTTACATGAAGCCCCGTATTGCGCACAGACCACGGGAATTTGTAAGTGCTGAGGTCTTATCCAAGTAGTAGTAAGAGTTATTTTTATCTCCTAATGTTCTTTCTTGATACATGAACACACAGGGTAGAGATGAATACCATGAGTAGAACTATTTCTGAAGTAATTGTCGTGAAGAGTGCGCTGAGGACGCTAGTTGGATGGTTGTTGTGACATCACAGCTGAAGCAATATGCTACAGAATCAAGGATTTACCTACTTAGAGAAAGGTAATTATCAGGTAGTTCCATGGTAAAATACTAGATACAGGTACTATTTATTAGAAGCAGGAGAATAACAAAAACCAAATGAGAAATAGGAGTGGATGGAGGACATCAATGTTGTTCATTTGAAGGTTTCAAGTACATTGGGTTATCAATTTTTTTATTTTATTTTTTAGTGTTAAGAGTGGAGCTGTTTGTTGGCAGACTATATTTATATGTTTACTCTTATGAAAAGATACCAACCTGGATATGGCTGCAATTTTGGACGAGTAGAAGACGGACGCTTTAAGAAATATTTACACAATGAACTGGGTCTGATGTAAACATGACTCTAAGAGTTCTCCTATTTTTCTAGTAGGTATATGATTTTTGTTTTTATGTACTTAGTCGTCTCTAGCTAGAATTTGTATGTGACGAATAGTTCCCGATTGTCAAACCTTCTTTCATCTTATTTCTTTATATTTTTATAACATGTATTAAGGACAGCTTTCCACCTGCTTTTTTGATTAAATAAACAGCTGCCACCTCAAGTCAATTATACTGTTACCTCTTATTAAACAACTGGAGGACATTGCATAAAATTGATGTACATATCCTGTGATATCACTTTAGATCTGTACGATGTTAGATGTTCATACATCTCAATGTGGCTTGCAATACAGCCGAACAACATTACAAATTTAAAAAATAATTATTATAACCTTTTTCGTCTGCCAAAAATAATACTAAGGCACAAATAAATTTCATTAAATATTCACCCAATAAAATATATTTATTTCAATATTATTGTAGAATCACAACACATAGTACAATGAGAAAATATATAAGCACTGTTTCTGTTTATTTTATAAAATAGTTTCACATTTCAACTGTACTGTAGAAAAAACTACTTACATAATAACTAAAAATGATTGCATATTTTGTCAGAAGTTAAAATTACCTAAAATTGCATATTGATTTTATCGTTAATTTTTTTCTGTTTTTACTTTTTAAAATATAAAAGGGTATTAAAATAAATAAATAATTATTTACTTGCAACTTGCAAAGTAAAATGTAAATATATTTCTCTCCCTGAGTTTAGGCAGATTCCTTTTCTGTACTCCTTGCAATACGGACAATGTATGGGAGAAAATTTATAATATTTATTGTAAGGTCACAGAGGTTGAATAGTTGAGAAGATAATTCTGTGAAACACATACTTTTTTTTTTTTTTTATTTGAGTGTTAGCCTTCCATTCAACCACTTAGGGTCATGGAGGAAGGGGCTATCTACAGGTTGCCACCCCATTTTAAACACCCATGGCTCAGGACAAGCTTCTATATTATAAATATAAGATTGATCTGGGCGGAATTTGAACCCCAGGATTGCGAGACCCGTACGGATCCCCTGAGCTAGCCTGGCGCCCCAAACACATACTTTATGAGGGTGAAATGACATTCAATTAACACTTGTACTTTAAAGAATGCAATTATTGAGACCAATATAGTTTAATATTAAAACTATAATTTAAAAAAAACTCCCCCTCCTCCTAAAAAAAAAAATACGGTCTACTGAAAAACTTGTAAATTTTGAATAAAGTTTTCAGATTTTCAGGGGGTTTTATGATATTTATGTGTTTTCATATGACGTCACCTATAAAAGCACAAAATAGGTGTGCCATTTGGTAGCCCTATGCTCAAAATAAAGGTTAAGTAGAAAATTCACATTTTAACCTTCTTTTTAATTCATCATAAAGCTGAAATGCCATGCTTAATATAATCTTTAATAACAGTAACATATGTTACACACCATATGTATGTAATATACTAGCAAAAAATGATACAGTACCTAAATTATTATCTAGTTAATATTCTAGTTAAATATTAAAATTTCGTCGGTTTTTAATTTAAAATATACTATTAATAATTAAAATTTACAGTTAATCGTTGTTTTAAAGTAACTAAAACTGAAAATATCCTTTATAAAAGTTTTAGTATCAAGTAGTTTAAGAAGCCTTTGCTTTTCATATAGTAGATATATATATATATATAATAGATTACACAAACATTTATCCCAAATAATGACAGCTTTATTAATCGGGTAGATAAGAGGGTATCTCGTCTAAAATTTAGTTGAAAGGAGACCTGTGGGGTCTTCCCCGCGAATTTCGCTAAACAAAAATCAGTATTAATATGAATTTTAAAAAATATTTCGCCTAGCCGTTAAAAATGCGATAAAAAGATTGCTTGAATAACCTGTAGAGAAGCATTCTTCGGGAGAACCCTTTAAATTTATTAGTCTGACTAAATGTATTACTCTGAAATATGAGAGTAATGATAGTCTTTGGGGTGAATTTACTTTCGCTTATAAATATTTTAATTATATACAGGCTAGTATCTTGATCCTTCGATTTCTTTGCAGCTAAACCTCGAGCAATCTCCATGATGGTAGCCAATTTTTTGTGCTTCATGAATTCGGTGTTTCATTTGGGTCGGCAAGTATTCGTTCTGCATTACATCAGATATGAGTCTGAAAGATAAATAAATTATATATTTAATAAAATAAATATTAATGGTTAAGTAAATGTTCCTGACAAAAAATAAGTTGTAAGCTTCTAATCAAGAGGCTTATGATAACACTTCTCTAGGATGAGAACGGCCATGTTGCAGGTTTTCTGCCACAAATTATAAAAATAGTTTAATTATTACGACCTTCTTGATAATACCCACTAAAAATGAAAAATAATTTTTTTTTTGTAAAAACTAGAAGGCATTTACTAAACATTTAAGTCATCCTTTGCATTTGTGACTTATACTGTCCAACGAATTGTTATTTGGCCATAGACAATAACGAACAACAGATTTCTAAACAGTTCGAGTGTCATGTGTGTATGTTAAAATATCTAAACTTATATTTAATTTTAAAAACCACTTAAGTGCTGCATGAATTAAGCTGAATTCCCATTATACATTACAGATGGACTTATATGAGAGCAAATGATTAATTTGACCTTACAAGCGAGATAGAGAGAGAGAGAGAGAGATAGAGAGAGAGTGAGAGAGAGAGAGAGAGAGGGAGAGAGAGTAATGAGCAATGGTAGTAAAAGGTAATACAACTTTCACGAAGAAAGTAAATAAAACGTACAAAGTTACCTGTTTAAATGTCTTCTTCAATAACTGTTTCTCGTCAAAAAATTATATAAAAAAAGTGTTTTAAAATTGAAATTTACCCCAAGTAAGTTCTATAATTTTTTTTTTAGCAACGCCTGTTTAAACCACGATCTATTATACATTTTTATATTTCTATCGCACTTCATCCAATTTACAATATAAAATGTTGTAGCATATAAATGTTAGAAAATTATTTTTCAGTCCTATTATTTTCTGCAATTGTTTTCATGAAACCAACAATAACAAAATATGATCATTTCAAAATTTTGGGTATATATATATCTGAATTAAGATTAAAACCTATGAGTTTAGTTTCCTATCAATTATGATGGTAGTGAACAAGAGATCGATAAAATAACTGCTTTACTCAACAGAGAATAATAGATATTTACACAATTTTCCTGATGGCTAAATTGAAAGCTTAAATTTCGATATGTATACATAAACCAAATTTTGATATAATTTGTAAGTAATATAAAACATATACTAGAGTTGTTTTTAGTAAGTGTTTCAAGTACTTACATGTCTAGAACTTGTTTTTCAAAAACTGTAGTGTTCCTTTCTGGTTTCGCAATCTCACAAGTTACTCTTTCGAAGCATCTGTTACTCTTGCTTGTCATACCTGAACACTGAATGTAGCTTGCCTGAAGTTTTTTTTCTTCTGCTTCAACTTGTGGCTTTGGAATCTGGAAGAATTTTTATTTTAAATTTAATCCACTGTTTAATGGTTGAATGATCAAATTAATCCTTTATCCATAACATGACATTTTTAATATTGCTAAATACTACTTTAACATAATAAATATCTAAATGGGGCGCCAGAGTAATTTAATGGGTCTCGAAATTTTGAGTGTTCAATATCGTCCTGGGCAAGCTTTTAATGATAAATAATAGCTTGTCCTGAGTCATGGAGGTTTAGGACAGAATGGCAACCTTTAAATAGCTCATCCGTCCAAGACCCAAAGAGGTTAACCTATTAAAAAAAAACTATTAATTTTTTTAAACGTTATTAATGACGAATATATAAAAATTTGTAATTTATACGTACTTCTGCACTTCATCTCCCTCTTGAACGATTTATTTCAACCATTACTGGAAGTAAGGTAGACTAACACCTAATTTAAAAAAAATATATAAATGACCATTCAACCACTTAGGGTCATGGAGGAAGGGGCTATCTACAGGTTGCCACCCCATTTTAAACACCCATGGCTCAGGACAAGCTTCTATATTATAAATAAAAGATTGACCTGGGCGGGATTTGAACCCGCGGNTATATATATATATTATACTAATAATACGCGTACTTTGGCAGAATAATATTTACAAAATTACTTCTGTATGCAATTTGAACAATTATGTAAGTTGTTGGCAACATATTTCAGCAAAAGAGGGTAGAAATCATTTGAAAGATATGTCTTCGGAAAGAATAACAATTCAGAAGAACGATAGCATTAAACAGTTTCTATGGGACCTATTCTGAAGGGTAAAGTTTCGACTGCGGAGGTCGCCAAAACCTCAAGAATATTTTCGGAAGTAAATACGCCCTAATCTCTCTAAAAGTGGGGGTAGCAGGAGGATTGGCGACACTGAATGTAGGAAGTCAGGCCTGGCTACTTCCCCTGCTACGCGTAACAGTGTGACTGGGTAACAGCGACTCACCCGGTCATCGCTTCACTATTATCGGGGTCGTCCGCTCGAGACAACTGCACTCCGACCAACGGGGGAGAAAGCATACCCCGTTGACAAACGTCTCAAAAGGGTATTGCTGCGACATGGGAATTTCTCACTGGGGCTTCTCTCTTTCTGATCTCTTTCAGTTTGGAAAGAGAGCAAATCAACATCCTGCATTTCATATCCCTCTCAGACGTGGAAATGCAATTCATATATAGAAACTTTTGACAGAAAATATAAATATCATCAACACCTTCATAAGATATGACATAATATATGAAGAAAAATACCCAAGAAATGAGTAGGATGTTTCAGCGACTCTCACCTATAAAGCCTTGCTCAGCAACAATAACATTTTTCTAGCTCTACGATTCAAATTAATAATGAAATGTAGGATTACTATACCATAATTATCATCGTGATTTCAATAGTATATTTCTTCGTTATTCCTATTAAGATTGAATCCCAGTATTTTAAATTTCGGACTACTTCTAATACCCCATCTTACCTATTTCGGCCATAAGTTCCATTATTTTTGAAATTAAGGGCGATAAGGCACATGCAGACAAATACACACACACATTATATATATGTATATATATATATATATATAATGGCCATATTTTTAGCTGTAGGATCGGTGAAGATCACCTGGATTTTCATAAGAGTTGCCTCATGTAGGGACCTACATGAACAGCTTGATTTCCCTTCCGATATCCTACTTAAGGGTAAAACCGTTCAGCGGACAGTACTCCCTCAGTCAGAACCAACTCTTCGGTAATATCCAGTCTCGCCAGAGCCAAGTTGGCGGCAATCAGAGAGAATTAAGACCCGATGAAGGAGTGTATCGTGGGGTGATAATAATCGTTCCAGACAACCATGACACTTGCCGGACTAACTCATAAAGTACTAATGCTCAACACCATAATTACGAACTAAAATAAGTGATAATTCTAAATTTCAGAGTGATAATTCGAAACATTATTAATTACTCCAATTCAGTTCAGCAAGGAAGAACTGCCTAATCTTAATGTTTCCATGCAACAGTGACTTTGAAAGAGTGAGAAAAAGGTGAGGTTGGGATTAGAGAGAGAAAGAATTAAAAATTCATTAATATCTTCCATATTGTTACTGTTGTGAAAATTGGTAGAACATAATAGGCAGAAAAGATAGTTTATGATTATGATTAAATTAAAACTATGATAATAGCTAATGATTATGGAATCATCGTATTTTGAAAGCACATTCGTTACAACGTAAAAAAGATGACGTATATTTTCGTGAGCTGGTCTAGCCCACATCTTTCCAAAATATAGTAAAAAATCAATTAGGATTTCAAGGGTCTATTTATGTGTGTATATAAACATATATTATATACATATATATACACACACACACATATATATATATACACATATATGACAATGAAGTAATTCCAGTTACTTGCGTCTGGCCCGGGATGGTCAAGAGCCACTTAGCAGGCCTGTGTCTCTCCCTGTTCTGTTAAGTGCCCTCAAGCATGATAGTCAAGCACGGTAAGGATGCATTGCTACTCTCGCCCTGTAATCAGCTAATTTAATGTAATGCACATGTTGATTGCATTTTCCATAGCAACATTAGTAGCCATTGCAAAAACGTTATTTACCCCAAGTAATAATGTAAATTAATACCCCCCGTAAGTATAATGTAAATACAAAATAATAATAATAAAATGAACTATGCCTTCGCTTGACAATTGTGAAAATTTATTTGCTTAGCTTAANTAGTTTTAAATGACTATATTAATTCTGTCTCACTCTTTGAGCCTTATAGCTTATTTAAAAAAAAAATATCAAAACTGCTTCTACGGGTCCGTCTTCCTTCTCCACCCCTCCCCCCCCTGTCATAAGATAATAATAAACACACCTATCATAATCTAAAGGGTTATTATGACTACCAATGAATATAGAACTATTATACCTTCCATTATCCGTCTTCCAAGTTGAATACAGACCGTGACAGTGAACACATGTATTCGGCCAGAAGATGGACATTGTCCGAAAGAGCTCGCCAACAGAAGATGGACAATGTCCTAAAGCGCTCGCCAACAGAAGATGGTTTGCAGAAACCAATGAAGACGGATTACAGAAGGTATGATAGTTCTATATTCATTAGTAGTGAAAATAACCCATTAGATTATTTACCTGACACAGCTAGTTAAGCGAAGGTATTACTAACATGCATGCTTAAAGGCAGTTGAATAGGCAGTTGAATACAGACAGATACAGTGAACACATGTATTCGGCCACGATGATGGACAATGTCCGAAAGCGCAACAGAAGATGGTTTGCAGATACCAATGAAGACGGATAATAGAAGGTATGACACACCCATCATACTAATCTGCCATAAATGCGCACGTTTGTAATCTTTTTTTTTTCTCTATACCACCGACTCAGAATTTTTTATTCCATCCTAATTGAATACTGCACATTTAATGTTAATATTACTTTAACCCTAAGTCCCTGTCCTGTGGCTAAGATACTTTTTTTTCTCGCCGGTCATCCTTTCACTATCTAGATTCTTCCACACACACGCGACATCCACTCTGGAACAATGGAGTATTGTCGTCACACTGATCCTCTTCCGGCTCGACTGAGGTCTCTTCAGCGCAATTTTCCACGGACTAGAGACCTCCGCTAACGAGGAGCCTACACATCTCCAACTAGGCTCACGGCTTGATAATTATCCTGTATAACGCTGACAAAAATCTCACCAAATTATTTTGCAAGTAGTCAGTTTTCTTGACATTTTCATTATTGACTGCCTCGATAATTATTAATTATTGCACTAAAATGATTTTAGTTGGGGTTCGGTCGAGGTAGATCCAAAAAAACACAAATAAAAAAAAATGTATTTTTTTAATGAAGGATTATCTGCCAACGTTTCGGCTTACATTGTAAGCCATCTTCAGGTCACTTCCAAAGTCACTTATTCCCAATAATGTAATATTTGAAATTAGTATAATAGAGAATTATAATATAATGTGATATCAAGAGTATGAAAGTAGAAAACTATGTAAGACAATTAAAAGTTTATGAAAACAATATTGAAAAAAGAACCAATTTGAAAAAAACATGCAAACCAACAA
>KZ807456.1:29235-40244 GCA_000696205.2 Oncopeltus fasciatus
AAACATATATATATATATATATATATATATATATATATATGGAAAACTCTGAAACCCTAGAAACCCTGACTAATTAGGTTAGTTGGCCTTCGAGCATTATACTGGAGAAATTAGTCAGAATTTCGGGAGGATCAGAAAAATAAAATGCTTCAATATTGTTGGGTGATTATTTTATTATTGCCAAAGTTTCGACTTAACTTGTAAATCATCATCAGGACGATTGTGATAGAAACTTCCAGTATAGTTCTGCAGTGTGAGATGTGACCATAAACCTGCCTCGGTGATCTCTCCAGACACCACTATCATTCCGATGATGACTTACAAGTTAATTCGAAACATCGGCAGTAATAAAAAAATTACCCAACACTTTTGAAGTAGTTTATTTCTCTGAACCTAGCCGAAACCCTGACTAATTTATATAAGCATGTGTCTTTATATATAAAAATTAAGAAAATATTTTTNTTTACTACAACAAGACGCGTTGTATAACGCTGGCCTTGAGGGGTAGCTAGTGGCTGGACAGGAATCCTTATCAGGGGGTTGTGCAAGATAACAATAAAGGGAAGTTTGAGCGATGTGGGACAGCAGGATGTTCTCTTTGACATCACGAAAGGCCACTTACGCCCAATTACTCACAGGGGGGGGGGGGGATGCTAAATTTGTCATAGGCCTTTTTCCTTCTCTTTCGAATTATGCAAAGTCCTCCGTTCAGTGCGCCCTCTACTGGAAACTATATATAGAGAGAGAGAGAGAGAGAGAGAGAGAGAGGAGATGATGACGGGGTAAAACGAATTAATTAATAAAACTTATTACGGTCATGGAATTCTAAATATAATATATAAACTGAATCCCTACGATACACTTTACCAATCCAATGTACATAATGTATTACTAACGGCATTGTATTAATTTTGATTGGATTATTTGTTTGTTCACGAACCTATCTCGTAAATTGTTAAATACCCTAGAATTGGAATTATGTCTAGCTAATCCAGTTTAGTCTAACCATGTTTATTTATCCAATGGAGATAAGTAAATTATTAGGAAAATTATGTATATTGCTGTCTGTAGGCGCAATTTTTAAAATGTTGAAACAAGATTCGGTATTTAATCTTTTTTTGCAGGCCGTTGGATGAGTTCATTAGCGGGCTAAATTGGTTTAGAGGTAGGAAGGGTAAAAAATATTTAAAATTTTAATATCTTCGTTATAATTAGCGATACGAGAAAAAGAATAGATCAAAATGTGTTTAAAATTTAGTTCATTACATTAATATTTTATAACATTTTTCATAGCAACTCATATTTAAGAAAAATACTTAAGAATTTAATTTCGAATTTCGGAAAGTCACTCTGATTAATAAAATATCAAAAACAAATTAGGTATTTAGACTTTGTATTGTCAACTCTTAAAAGAATTCATTTTTTTGTTTAAAATCGGATGAGAAAAAAAGGAGGGGGGGGGCGTCTAGAGGAAGACCATTAGACACAAAATTATTTGTTAATGACATCGTTTTTATTACTGTTAAGAAATAGAGGGGTAAAATGTAATTATCTTACATTTATGTTTTATTATATTGTTAACGAAATTGCTTATTGAGGGTTTCACATAACTAGAAGGATTGAGCTGGTCTTCAAGTTTTAAAATTTTCAACAATAAAAATTTATATTTAGCAATAAAGCAACTTTTTTTTTTTTTTACCAAACCACTAGCTGAATTCGTTATGGATGAAACTCGAATAAAAGCATTAAATAGTCATTATTGTCTTCAAAATTATTGTTGTTTTAAAAAATATTGTAGTTGTTGAATGTAATTTTCTTTTTTACAAGATACATTAAAATTTTATGAGTAGTTTAATTTAAGATTTTTTAAATTAATCTAATAAAGAAAATGAAGAATTCCTTCTCCCCCCAGTGCCTACATACCTCTTTAATATCATCCTGAGGGAAGGTAATTCAATATTAGCCCCTCATTGTCCTTTGAGTATTGGAAGAAGGAATCGGTCATTTATTTTAGTATTTAATTATAGTAGTAATAGTGGATCATTGGAGGGCAATCAACTTCTAGGTTATTACGCCCTATAAATACCCTTTAATATGTTTACTATAAATTAGTTAATAAAAGACAGGAATCAGGTCACCAATTTAGACCACTATAACAACCTAAATTAATGGTTTAATAAATTATAATAAATAAATTATTATTAACTAAAATAATAATTAATATCTCATTCTTTAATTTAGATTTTCTATTTTAAATTATATATGGAAAATAAAATAGTCTTTTTGCCCGTAGATTACCTGCTCGAGGAACTTCTCTAGCACTCTGAGGTCCTCCGCCCTGGGCAGAGCGCTTCGCCGTCTCCGCTTGCCTATGCTGCCTCCGACCACCCCTATCTGAAGGAGTAGAGGGTTAGAGGCGGCGATGGCAGCAGCCCCCAGTAGAGCTATCCCCGCCAGCGGTATCAGCAGGCCTTTCACAGCGTCGTCGTTCACGTGGGACACGTGGTGGTGGTGGTGGTGGCCGTACCCGTCCCCTGCGGCAGGCAAAGAGAATCCAGATCACACTTGATGGAACTCCATGTAGCGGACTCAATGTGGAAACTAATTAAATTATTTTAATTTTATAACTTCAGATTTAAAATACAATACAACAAATACAGTGAATTTCGATGAGCAGTGCATGTAGCAGACAGACAATTCTAGGCTCCGGATCTGTGGGAGCTGCAGCTCTCGGTCCCTAACCTAGGAGGGAGAGATCGACCGTTAAGTAGTAGCAGCGGCGCGCGCGCCCCGCCACGGTGACCTCCCTTCGAGACGACTCCGTAGAGGTCTGCCTACCAGGAGCACAGCACTCTCGAGCAACTAGACAAATGAGGGAATCCTCCTTATCACAACCAGCATCAATTCTGCTTCATGATCAAACACATTACAAAGAACCAATTTGGAGCTAGAATAATTTCAGTAAAATATGTAATTTACATCAAGAAAGAGCAAAAAATTTTTTTTTAAATTTGTACTTATATAAGTGTCATTCCAACGAAAGAAACTTTAACTAGAGTTATGGAAAATGAAATATAAAACAGCTTTTTAATATTTGGAACGCCGATTCAGCCTGGTTTCTCCAGGATTCTCTTGGGACTTCAAGCTAAGCGCTGTGGGTTCGAGTGGCAACTTGGGCACACTTTTATTGATAAATAGGAGCCTATTCAGTACCAGTTGATGTAAAGAATAGATTAGCCACCCTGAGATAGTGACAACCTTAATATCCCAAAATGGACACACACACACACACACACACACAAAAAAAAAAAAAATTTGCCTAAAATAATATAGTTTGTACTTCAACCACTTAAAGTCATTAGATGTGGCATTGGGAAAATTCTAAAACGTTTTTCCGCCCTACATTCGTTACTTCATAAACGTGATTTTCACAAAATTGTTTCTATATACTCTTTCATCATACAATTAAACAATTAGTAACTTGTCTCATGTATTAGTTATGAATGTAAAATTTTACCTCTAAATGTGTGTCGTCAGAGTACGTAAATATGCCTTAACATTAGTTTATTTGTTTAATGTGCGTTTTTCCGTTAGTAAAAATTTGTGTAAATATATAGTAAAAAAATTATTTTGTATTTAGTTTCCCTAAGCTAAGTTTTATGACCGCCATTCCGAAAAGCCCTTTTAGTAGTAGTAGTAGATCATTGGAGGGCAATCAACTTCTAGGTTATTACGCCCTAAAAATACTCTTTAATATATTTACTATAAATTAGTTAATAAAATACAGGAATCAGGATAATTTCGACTACAATAACAACCTAAATTAATGGATTTTTTAAAAATAAATATTATTATAGGTATCCCTTCTACTATCAGTCTTATTTGCTTATTAAATATCCCTGCCTTTAATTTTACATTTAAAAGTGATATAATACATTTTAATAAGAAAACTACTGATTGCAGCTTATTGACCGTATAATTAAAATATAGGTTTCAGGGAAACCCCAATAAATGTTCAAATTTGCAATATATTTAGTATGCCAAATGAACAAATGTGTGTCGAGTTAAATTACTCTAAAGTAAATATTAAGTATACTAAATCGGACAACTTTATTAATTCTCACTAGACATTTCAGGTGATCTCATAATGTTCGATAACAAACAAAGCAGAGTTGCATACCAAAATTTTGTGAAGAAATAGACAGCCACGCAAGAACACTTACTCCTAAGAAGATTTCTTAGCTTTCATTAAAGATGTACACAAATATAGAATATATGAGGAAATTCAATAGAGGAATCAATGAGCGTCAAAGGTTTGACCTCCAATGGTTGCTCTAGACTGGCCGGTAAAGGGTAAAATGGGGGAAGTGCTCGCTTTTCTGAAATCCAAATTCAGAACGAAGATAATATGATTACAAATTTTGGTCACTCTCTAAACCCTTCCTTATCTTCATCCAATTTCAGCTAAAAACAAATTATTTCAAAGGGAACGCAATGAAAAACCTTATTATTAGATGATTACAGTTGGGGTTCGGTCAAGGTAGATCCAAAAAATACAAATTTGAAAAAAATGTATTTTTTTAAAAGATTATCTGCCAACGTTTCGGCTTACATTATAAATAAGCCATCTTCAGGACTATCATGAAGATATGAATGTGAACTTAGGGACAAGACGTCCTCTCTCGTCTTCATAATAGCCCTGAAGATGGCTTACAATGTAAGCCGAAACGTTAGCAGATAATCTTCCATTTTTTTTTTTAAATGTATCCTGTATACCGTACCCCAATCATCTAATAATAATATCTACGGTCAAAAAAACTCTCCTTTTGAAAAGTCTTATTACCGATTTTGTTTTCTACATTTTAAAAATAAGTGGGCCCGGACTGTCCAATACTTGATATAACATTTTAAATAATATAGAAAATAAATTGTATTATACTATAATTTAAAGCTATTTTGTTTAACACTTTTTTTTTTTTTGGAACTCTAATAATAACAAGGTTTTAAATTTTGACCTCTCCTATTCCCTTCCTCCCAAATAACTGATGTTTGCCATTAAAAAACTATTATAACAGTAGTCAAAAAAGAGCTTAAATGCCGAATTTGGTTTCATTATTTCAAAAATAGACGATATTGCTCGTAGAGTCAAATACACCCACAAAAACACATATTTATATATTATAAATGGATTATTTTGAAGTTAGTCAGTTGCCTGTTGAATTTTATGAGGAAGGATTGGTCAGGGAATTAGTTTTGGAATTTGAAGAAGTTAAAACTAATTTGTGAACTAAAAATGTTATTATTATTGCCAATGTTGTTTCGGCCTAAATTTCCGGCCTTCATCAGTGCAATGAGGGTGGTGGAGGGTGAGAATCTCCTGATTTATGGTTATCAGGACTCATGAGGGCCATGATTTAGTTATCTTAGAGCAGGAGACTCGATCGAGCTAAATATACATTTTTTCAGCGTCATTTCTTATGTCTGTTGTAGGAAGTTATCGTAATTTTACCCCCTGAGACAAACACAAAACCTATCACGCGCCCCTCTGCCTGGGAAATACAGCTGTTTGATTACCCCTATCGACACTGACCGTGATAGTAGTGGGGGTAGTCGTAAGAAGCCTGCGCCTCGTAGACGTCCTCGCCGGACCTGTCGCTCGCCGTACTGTTGTGTACCACAGCCATAGCCACTTCTGCCGAGAGCAGCGCGAGTAGGACCTTGTCGAACCACTGCATTCTGACTGGTCCCTGACGCCGACTCTGCCTCCTTCTTATACACACATCGCACTGGAGTGGGGGCCTTCCGCTTAGCTTGCTACCACTAGAATTTTGTTAACGTATACTCTTGATGTTTTTCAACGTTTTATACAGGTTTATACATAATTTGGTTTACATAGAATATTTGTGCTGAAATAGCACGAGAGAAAAATGTCCGTCACACAGGAGCTGCCTAAACTAAGCGAATTCCTCAGTTTATCACTTGGTGGATATTTGTATATAAACTTTTATTCAAAGTCATGTAGTTCTCTACACTTATATAATATGTCTACTATCATTAAATAAATCTCTCGAGTATCATTGCTAAATATTACGCCTTCTAAAGCGAATCTCGCACTACTACGCCTACTTTTAAGTCACATTTGACATTCGAAGGCAACCTCCCCCCCCCCNTGTGTCACCACAAATCTTAGCAGCGTTCAATGCTCTTAAAGTCATATCACGGATAATGTTAATAGTAATAGGAATAAATCGTGTGGAAAAGTGTTTTTTTTTTGTGAAGCATGCCCACTTGTGCTGGCTTCTTCAGAGCTAAAGATGTGCGATAGCTCGAAAACAAAAAAAAAACACTTTATGACATAGTTAAGCCCGGAAGAAATATTTATGAACCGAAATTATACATTTTTGTAAGACAAATTGTACGAGCGAAACAAATAACCCTTGACGCAATGAATATCTTGCTTGTTTTGAGACACACACACACACAGACACAAGGCTTTGTGGTTTTCGCAAGAAGTAAAAGGTCCACGTTTCTCATCCTGGCGGTATATATATATATATATATGTGTGTGTGTGTGTGTGTGTTTGTGTGTGTGTTTGTATTCTTGCGTCCACGTGTGCGCGAACACGTTTACAGGTTTTGTGTGTGTGCCGTTTGCTCTAGGTGCCGTTATTTTTAAAATTGTAAACCTCAATTCGGTCTTTCAGCTTTATTTTCGCTAACCGTTGGATCGTTCGTTGAAGGCTAGAATTGCTCTTGTGGGAGTGAGGGTCTAGAGCAACGCTTACTGGTCAAACCTTTTATGATCATTTTCCTCTCCAACTTGTACATTAAATTTATTCATTTACTCTTTTTTATATTCATCTTTGATGGAACTAAGATTATTTGCTTATATTGCTCAACTCCGGACTTTTTATCACAAGCACAGACAAGTTAAGCTAAACAAACTTTTAAATGAACGAAATTGATGAAAAATATTACAAAGTATACATAATTAAAACTCAAGATTGGGCAAAGTTGAAAGTAATCGACTTACAAAAGAAATGTAAAAAATGTACTTAAATATTTTTTTAAGTATTTTCCTTAGTGAGTCCTGAAGCTGTGCCATTTTGAAATACATTGAAAAACGTAATATTTATCACAAATCAATAAAACTAATTGATATCTATTCTTATGAGAGATACCATTTGTATATCAAGTCCTATAGATTTCAATGGGAACCAATGCTATATCACTATTTCTGAGACTACACATTTACTTCAGTCAGACACTCATGTCCAGGCTTCTGAAAAAAAATATGATTTAACTTACTTGTCTTAAGAGGATAGCACAACAGAACTTGTTTAACATGTAACTATCCGAAACCGGGAATTGGTTGAACAGAAACGAGGAAGAAAGGTGGGCTGAAAATTTTTATATTTGAATTTCCCTCCACTGGAATTGCTGATCAATAAATATAAGAAGAAAGACTTTCGACTTAGCCCCTCTTGAGTATCTTCTGAAGTCTTCAGCTGTTGCTAAGTGTCATCTGTTAGCAAACCAACGAGCAACTTTACTCCTAGCAGAAAGAGGAGTCTCTCTTGGGACAGTCCTGGACTGAGAATGACATGGGCTTCTCTTGGGGGATGTCCCAGTAGTAAAGGCACGAAATAGAGTAAATTTGTGAGGAGAATAATGACTTTGATTATTTGTTTGGTCTCGTCATGGATTCTGCCATGAATGAGGAGTTTTATTATGACATGTGGTGATAATCAACTAGCGCCTTTTCTAGAACTAAATTCAATATCTTTAGTTATTATTGGCGTTGCGAAAAGATTGTATAAAACCAAAAAGGTGTAAAATGCCGTTTTAAAATTTTATAATCGACAATTCGAAATTGACGGCCCATTGACTGCACATCAAAATGTCCATTTTGATGGAAAATAGGGAATTTCCTCAATTGTCGTAGCTCCTGTGTAACTGTATTTTAGGAAACTCCAAAGAAAAGAACGAGAGGTTCGTTCTCATAGCAGATTTTTTTAAAAATTATGTCCATTTCTTTTCCGATAGTACCTACAAACCCCATGAAATGGTTATACATTACAATATGTGTGTGTGAGAGAGAGAGAGTGTGAGTCAACACAAGTCACTTTTTCAGTTTTTCTTAATATTATTTAGGCTGTATTTTCTAAATGCAAAACAAAGGTTATGTTTGACATTTAGCAAAATCAGACCAGTAGGAGCGAGGGTTTACTTGAAATATGACATTAGAGTAAAAAAAGAGTTGTTTTTTTTTCTATCTAGAGGGCGTAATATTTAGTTTAGAGCAATGAAACTCACACAGATTTGTTTATTAATCAAAGAAAAATATAAAAATAAATAATAGGGTTTGTCTCATAACAATTTATTTTAATTTAACGGCCTAGTAGACGTAATTATTTATTATTATTATGAAATTATGGAAAGACCTTTGCTTTTATGTGCAAGAAGAAAGGCTTAGATTGTTATTGATCGAAATTGGATAAGAAAGAGTAAAAGAGTTGTACCTATTGGATAGACCAAAACCGGTCAGTAGTAGTAGTAGATCATAATGGAGGGCAATCAACTTCTAGGTTATTACGCCCTATAAATACCCTTTAATATATTTACTATAAATTAGTTAATAAAAGACAGGAATCAGGATTATTTCGACCACTATAACAACCTAAATTAATGGATTAATTGATAACATTTTTTTTATAAATATTATATATATATATATGCAACAATCCATTAAATAATAGCTAGTAATAATTTACCCAATAACTCCTAGCAATCTGCTATAACATTTTGTTAACATATTATGTTATAAACAATAACAATTACAATATGGTTGTGTAACATAAAAGCAAAGTGATAACTAAACTTAATGATATTTCGTTTAATTTGTACCAATTTAAAATGATCGTGTCCTTTATTTTAACGTTAATATAAACAAACAACGTTTTTTTTTCCTCTCTTTTTATAATTTTAAAATTTGAGAAAGAATTAAAGGTTAAAAACGTGGAGAGTCTGTTATTTCTTAATCACATAGTGTCATACTCTTTTCCGCATGTACAATAGTCAAGCTGATCAAATAAGATCAGAACAAATAAGTTTGATAGCTAAAAGACACTAAGGATGTGTGAAATCTGCTTAGTTGACGCAGATGTTGCGTGAGGGACTTACGACTGAAGGGAGGGTGAAAAAGAAAGAGGAAGGGGTGATTATACGCCGGAAGGAATGTGTAATTACCAGGGAAAAGGGGAAAGAGGATATTGGAGAAATGTGATCCTTCCCCCTCCACTTTGAGAATTTCCTCATAAACAGAGGTACAAGTCCGTCCCCACCCCTCCAAGGGTGGCGGCCGTCTCTGGAAATCGCTTTTCGAGAAACCAAATACAAAATNATATATATATATATATATATATATATATATATATATATATATATATATATATATATATTTATATTAGCTATATTAATATACATGTAATTTTATATTAATATACATTTAATGTTATATTAATTAGCTTATTGTTCAATTTCATGTGTAACTGCTTCGCACTTGGCATTCCCTGTTATCTATCCCTCTCTTCTATCCATTGGTATCTTTTCTGTCGTATTGCGTTTAAAAACAACAAGCCTAATTTTATTCATAAGAACTAAACAAAATTTCCAGTAGAGCGCTGACAAACACACGCCATATATATCGAGCTAAATATAAATAATATTCAAATATATTAAAATTGTATTATTATTTGTGCAATTTAAAAATCGTATTATTTTCGAATTGAATTTTGAATGAACAAAGACCTTCTCACCTTTATAGACATGAAGGAATTTCTCCAGTAACTTGCATAATGAAGCTTAAAACTAAATTTGAATTTAAATCCACCAAATAATGACAGGAGGTTTGCGTTATCGAGGCGAGTCCCTAAGCGTTGCAGTTGAAGGGATTTTGTCCCTGAACTCCCGTGTCAACATTCATCGATGCGACTGTCGAGATTCTCCACCTACTAGACAACAAAAAGACATCCACTACAAGTTCTGTGGGTGAAGTCAAAGGTCTACAGGCCAGAGGTTATACCGATATTCGGCGTGTTGCTTTCAAATACACGAAACGACAGACTTGAGCTCGAAGAAGGAGAGGATTAGGATTAGGAAATGAAAGGGCATGAACATGACGTTGGAAAATTCAGATTCAATACCATTAACTATGATGCTAAGGAATTGGTTTAGTTTACTCCGTTTCTCTCCGGTTCTGGACTTTTTTTTCTTTTTTTTTTTCCATTCATATGCTTTATGCCTCCTATTATTATTATGAAAAGAATAAATATTATTATGATTCCTTAACTCACAATTTAGGATTTAGGTAAACATCCATTTCTAATTATTCAAATTCAAAATTCAACTCCTAAAATATTTGTTTTATAAATAAACAAATCTTTGTTGAATTCCATTGCACTAATAAAAAGATTAAACCCGCTGAAGCCAAACAATTTGTTTAATTAATTTTTAACATCTCAATTATTTGCTCATTAACGAAATCAGCCTTTACTTTTTATTCAAGCCATGCTACAAGCCAAATTTCGTTTAGAAAAACTGAACATATGAGATGTAGTGCTTTAATAAATACACTCACCTTATGTAATATTATATAAACATATGTGTATTTCCATGTGTATGGAATTTTGGGCAAGCTATTAGTTGTGCTTCACTTGCATAGTATAGGTGTTTTTTTGTTTTTTTTTTCAAAAGAAAGAAATAAGACAAAACAAAAGTCAAGTCTAGTCAATGAGAATATAGTTTATAAATAGAAAATAAAACACTCGCGGCTGTGATATATAATAAATAAGAAGAGGTGGAAGAAGAACTGTAGTGAACATACAAAAAGAAAAAATTACTTTTTTTTTCTTTTGCGCGCGTCGACTGCTGAGGTCATTGGCGCCTAAATTACACGAGTAAAATTTTCAGGTATTTCACGCCCTATATATATATATATGGTGATAATC
>KZ807456.1:43603-54751 GCA_000696205.2 Oncopeltus fasciatus
AAAAAAATATAAATAAAATAAAAGAAAAAAAATATAATAAAATAAAAATAAAATACAATAAATAAATAAATGGTCGTCACTGTACAGGAAGAAGGGGCCCGTCGACCCCTTCGATAAATTAATAAATTTAGGCATTAAAGCAAAGGAGATCGCGAGGCCGTCTCCTTTTTAGTCGCCGGGGAGGATTGTGAGGATTGGAGTCCGACGACAGGGATTGGGCATATGGATTAGGATGAAATTAGAGTTTACTATGGAAGAGCTCAAAGTGGGTAGAGATAAGGCCTTTGACAGAAGGAATATTAAAGTCGTGATGGAGGGTAGAGTTGGACACATAATATGGAGCGTTAGCAATTATTCTGAGAATTTTGGACTAAAAGGATTGCATTCGTTGGATGATGGAAGGCTTAGCGGCACCCCACAGTTCTGCACCGTAGGTCCAAATTGGTCAGTTTGCACCGTGGTCTTGTAGATGGTCAGTTTATTTTCTAATGTGAGCTGTGAGCGCCTATTTATAAGGCTGTATAAGAGTCCGTGGCGTCTGTTGAGTTCTTGTCGCTTGATTTTAGTATGTTCATTCCAGTTGATTCGTGAGTCAGAGTGGAACCCAAGGTAACGGACTGAATCAGAGAGCGGTATAGGGATGTTATTGTAACATTATTAGGAGAATCTTTTCTTAGCTGAAAATTTACCTGTACGCATTTGGACCCATTTATTTTAAGTCTCCATTTGCTGCACCACTGCTGAATAGCATCAAGGTGGTTTTGTAGAATATTAGAAGCGTTTTTGAAATCAGGATGGGAGGAGAGGATCGCTTTGTCATCAGCAAAGAGGGCTAAAAGAGTACTAGGATGAGTGGGGATGAGTGCCTGTTTCTATGGTGCCAGGGTGTTCACGCACGCACCTGAAAAATATTGTTAACGTTGTAAATCTACTGATAGACCGTCTTATTATCTTTAGAATATATTTTATTAAGTTATTTTATCATTATAATTTGCTATTCTACAGGAGTGTATAAAATAAATGACCGTTTATAAAACTCAAGATTTTAAATGTTTTGATACTATTAAATACTTACCAATACTTATAATTTTTTTTAGAACATCTCAATTTAGTTTAAATAAATGTTTCAAAGAAGAAACATGACATTGTCCAACGAAATTCTCGTAATTTGCATTAAAAAAAACTGTCACAGCCGCTGAAGCAGCCTTGCTGAGAGTAAGGTGTTAAAGACCTACGCATTTTGCATAGTTGTGGAGATACGAAGTTCGGAAGAAAAAGGTCTCATGGCGATCATTATTGGATATTGGTGAGGTTCTGCAGAAAATAATAGAGTTAAACCCATCCATAACTATTCGCAAACCTGTCAGGGAGTGTAGTATCAATAGATACTGTTAGTTGCCATCTACTCTCCATAAGTGAAAAAGAGCAACATACTGGTCCCTAACCAAGTCCTCAACAATCAGCTAAGAGGCTAGAATTTTGACAAAATTATCTAAAAACCACTTCTGACATAATAGTTTACCGGATGATGACCTGTGATGAAAAGTGGGTTCATTGGTGAAATCCGAATATCTGTAAGCAATGGCTAGATTGTGGTCAAACTGCTATTCTGGTTTTGCAAAGGGGTAATAAATAATAAAAATCCATGCTTTGCGTTTTTTATTTTGAAGGTTTTATTCATCATGAAATTGTTTATGCTTAATGATTAATTAATGTTTTTTTTATTCTGACCACTACTTCGAACAACTAGAAAGGCTATAGGTGAAGTAATCAGACTTATTCTTCATTGATTAACCAAATAGGAGTTTTACTCCAAGAAGATAATGCTTGTATTCACTCTTCCCGTTAAGCCAAAGAAAAGTTGTAAGAACTTCATGGGTTTGAACTCCAGCGTCATCCTCAATCTGATTCCTATTTTTCTCAATCAAGACATATTCTTTAAGAAAAAAAAATTGATCTTTTTGTGGAAGTTGAATATTCCGTCCATGTGTTCTTTGACAGCCATCCCAAGGGATATTTTTAACGTGGGATCGAGCAATTGGCTTGCAAATGGCTAATGATGGTAGATAACAATGATCTATACTTTGAGTATTAATTGTATTTTATATCAAAGATATAATAATAGAAATATTTGGTTAAAAGATGGTCTTTTTCTATACACCACTTTACATAGTTGCATAATTTTTTTTTTTTTATTTCCCATAATTTTGTATGAAAAATGAATCTAAATGCCTTTTATTTGTTTCCTTTTTTTTATTAAATTTTTATTGATTTTTTATAAGTGCCAATATTTATTGCTTTATCCTTTAGGTATTTAATATTAATCAATTTCTAGTACCATACATAAGAAGGGAATTGTATCTTTCTTTAGTAGAGGTGGTTGCCAACAGAATGCGCTTCTTGTTCTACAAGATGGCGGCATTGTTTACTTGCGGTGGAGACTGTCATTTCCTAGGGCAGTGATAGCCGGGACTCTTGAGTTGGTAGGGTCACGTTTTTGTTTGGTTTGCTTGACTTTCGTATCTTCCGGGTTTTCCAAAATCATATGTAATTATTCATACTCATTATGTGAATATTATTTATCCATCTTCAGCCCGCTGTCCCTTTTTATTTATGTTTTATAAATCATACAAATAACGTTTTATTTTTTTTATCTATAGCGTATCGGACAGTAATAGTCTTTTACGATGGTTTAATTGTTCTTGTTCGTCAATTTTATGGTAAGGTTTTATCCATCAAGGGTTTTTTTTTGTATTTTTTTATATTTTTTAGAACAGCCCTTCTATTACTATTCATTTAATTATATATACAATATAATATTTTCCTCAATATCATTTATTTTCCTAAATTTTGTTAAAATTATTTAAAATATTTCATTAGAATTGTATTACATTTTGTCGAGTATTATGTAATTTTTTTTTAACAGCACTATTTTATATTGTTCTTTAATACTTCTTAAGACTAAATTCACCTAATTTTTTCATGGGTACTCTTGTATAATATCTCGATTATAAAATTAAAATTAAAATTTGAATATCGCATGCTTTACTTCATGTCTGATTTTATTTCTAATCAAAAAAGTTATTATTACTGATACTATAATGTTTATATTCTCTACATGTAATGTTTACATTCAAAATTCTGTTTGTATTTTCTAAACATTTAGTTATGAATATAAATGTTAAAAACAATATAATTTTTAAATTCAGTGACTAGTAATTTTATTAAAATTTTGCAATAGTTTTGAATAGTATTTTATAATTAGTCTGGAGAATTTCATTCCCTGCGTCTAATGTTATTGATAAAGTGCATCTCTAGTAATATTTGTTAATTGCTTTGAAAATGTTTTCTTAACCATTTTATTTATTTTAAACCAATATTGATTGAATCAAAATGCAAGAGCTTGTTGATACTAATTTTATATTCTAATGAAGATGAGAGTGCACATATTTTAAATAAAATTTGTATGTTTGACTTGTTTCTAGATCCTTTGTAATTTTATATTTTTATTTACACCTGAATTAATCAGTAGTTGGTCATGTTTTTGATTTTTGTTTTTTTTCATTTTCAGAGAGAAAGGTATATTTTCTTTACTTGTTAACTTGAGAGAAACACCTCAGGCATGCATAATTTTTGCTCAAAATAGCCATTTGTAGGCAAATACTGAGTTTTTTTCCTGCATAGTATAAAGTTTAATAAAAAATTGATTAAATATACATATTTAATTATCAATTACGAACATTTTAGAATTATCTTTTTTTTGTATACAGTAAAGTTTGCTTATTTGATACTTTAAATTACAGTTAATAAACTATACTTTTACTTTGATCAATGTTCTATTTGGATTATTAGTTAGTATCAGGTGACATTAAAAGTGAATTAAATAATTTAAATATAAATACCTTCATGTAATTTTGAAAATTGTAGCCCATACTAGGCTTTCAATTTAACTTCTTAAAACAAAAATAAAATTAATGTTAAGGGTACAAACTAAATTAGTCATTTTAAATTAGTCTTTTTTTTTTTTTAATAATTTTATAGGAATGAAGCCATTGAAATTTTTCTTATGACAGTTTTTCTTTATAATTTCTCCACCTACTAGACACCAATTATAATCATTCAAATTTATATGTATGTGTAAGCCGCAAAGCTTTACAAGCCACAGTTCTCTGTTTTTCTCATTAAAATTTGACATCTAGCTTTTTATAGCAAAACTAAAAACTGTCTTTATTGAACAAAATTAGACCAGTATGGGGGGATTGCTTGCAATATCATGTGTTAGTAAAAACAAATTTTTATTTTATTTAGTGAGTGGCATATTTAGTTTAGAGCTATAAAACTCAAAACAAGATTTTTTTATAAATAAAAGAAATATTTTTGAAGTTACACAACAAAATTAACTTAACAATTCAAAATTAACTTTATTAAAAGTAAATAATAAACTTTACTACTTAGAAGTAGAAATAAGTTGTTTTTCATAATGAAATTTGGCATGACACTTTTGAATGTAAATAGAAAGACAAAGTTTGTTAAAAGCAAAATTGAGCAAATAGAAATATGGTATTAAACATTGAGTGTAAGTGTAAAAATTGTTGCCCTAAATATAAAAAAGTTTTTTCAATCTAACAGGTGTATTAGTTGAGTTATGAAACTCAACTCAGAATTATTTGTTGATAAAACAATTCTTTTATGAGTTTTTCATCGAAATTATTAATTTTATTGGATTGAATTAAATAATGAGTGGGGATTTAATATTACCCTAAATTTTAATTTAATTGTACATGAGCAAAACCTAGTTGTATTTCCTAATGAAATTTAAAAGCAGAAAAAGTGAATTTGTCATTGATTTTGGGATGAACTGGCTGGAGTAGGGAGGTTCCTTAAAATGTAAAGTATGAATACAAAAAGTTTTTTCTATGTAGCATGTATAATATTCAGTTTAGACTTATAAAACTTAATATAAATTAGTTTATCAATAAAAGAAATATTTTATGAGTTTCACAGCAAATTCAAACAACTATGAGTGAGGGTTTACCTTTACTGTAAATTTTAATTTTACTATCTAAAGCTTATTTATAAAATTTGGCTTATCACTATTAAATTTAAAAAAAAAATGGCTGTGCCAAATCAAAGGAATATGAGTATGATAGTTCGTGAAAAATTCAGTGCCAATAGAGTATTTTTGTAATATCGTATGTAATATTTAATTTAGTGCAATAATGCTCAACTCAGATTTTTTTATTGATAACAGATGTATTCAACAAATTTTGGATAACATTGCCTGGAAAGTTCAAATAAAGATATTCATTATCTGCAATATTCAGGAATTCGCTTAGTTTTAACAGGCACTGATTGACAGATTTTTAAATATTCTTTTCCATACTTATGAAGCTTGTTTGTATTTATTTATGGATATGTGTGAGAGAGAGTATGGTAGCCTTCATTTTCTTATTACTTATTCTTCATTTCCTCACTCTTTAGTTGAGAGTAAAGATAAATGTATAACTCATTTCCTTACTCTTTAGTTGAGAGTAAAAATAAATGTGATTTTTTACTGATAGCAACGAGTTATTAAATTTATTCTTGTTTTTCTTTCTAATATTATATCACGTAAAAATAAAATTGTTTATTATTACATTTATTACTGAATGCTGAATCAATATTTTTTATAGTGATTTTAAACAAAATATATAATTATGATAATAATGCTTATTAGCATGTCTTCACTGACTTAAAATAGTTCCTGAAGAGATAACATTTAAGGATCAGAAATTTTTGGGTTCAAATTTTTAAATGAATTCACCTTTTATAACAAACAAAAAATGTATACTATATTTAGCCTAAAATCAATAAATAAAAATTAATTAATTTTAAATGAAAAAATGTCAAAAAGAGCATTGTTCTAAAATTTTGTATGTTCTGTAATGAATAAATAATAAATGAAGCAACAGGAAAAAAAATTAAATTCTTATGGAATGAATAATATATTTTATTAATATGACAGTGGTAATGTTTTGTATTAATGTTTATCGAAATTGTGTACTTGGCAAAAAATAGGTTTTGAATTTTTTACCACAAAATTTTCTCTTCTTATTTTAAGATGCTATAACACTTCAACTTTTTCCAAGACGGGGAGGGGTTATGCATAATAAATAAAGGACTTGTATTTTATCTACACCATTAAATATTTATATTTAAATAAGAGTGAAACTTTTGTTTATTCATTATTTTACTTATAATTAATTGAGTAATTACAAAATTTTTATTAATTATAAACTTATTTTTATGTATTGGATATTACTTTGAAAAAAAAAACACTTACATTTATAAGAAAATAAAAATGCCTCTCATATACCCTGGTTAATTGATTAAAATGTTAAAGAATAACTTTAGATAAATTTCAAAGCTCACAATAATGATGTTAACTATAAAGATTACCTCTGTAGTACTCTTATTGTGACAAATTCTCCCTTATTTCAATAGAAAATCCCCCCATATAAAGATGCATGTATTCGCCCAATACTAACATACGTTCTTCTTGTATAGAGCTCAATATAAAAAACAGCTGATTGTATAAAATAAACGCTTAAGAATTGTTCTAAATTCACTGTATTAGGAAAAAGATAATACTTTACGTGATAAATTAATTTACATAGGATAAGGAGATAGCTTAGGTAGTTTGTCTTATTTCCCACACATAAGGATTACGGTAAACTACTGCAATACCACAATAAAAACATAAGGGTTAAAATAATAAAATACATACGGGTAAAGAATGAGTATGTAAAATAAATACCACATTCTGCTAAAGTGAGGTCAAGAACGTAGAAACTATACCTTTGAATTAATGACACTAACTAAATCTTAATTGACCCTTATATAATCCTTCTTATTAAAATGTATTTTTTTATGTACATATTATAGGAGGAGATCCCTGGTGTTAATGACCAAAGGTTTACACGCCATTAAAAAAAATAAATAAATAAAAAGTCCACACTCTATATACATATTAGTTTGAACTATCTCTTTGCAGCATATTTTTATTGACACCAGTAATTACAACTACCTGTTAGTAGTTCATTAGAATGAAGGTATGCATGGCTTGAATTCCCATAAAATACGTATGAAAAGAAATTTCACAACAAAATCCACTCGTTTTTAGATGCAGGATTATGACAAATTATGTTTCTCTTTCTTTTATACTTACACGCTTGAACGGAATATATTTTCTGTTCTTATACAAAAAAGATATTCCGTTCAAGTAAGTAAAGGTAAAAACAGAAAAAAAAAAAAAAAAAAAAAAAAAAAAAAAAAAAAAAAAAAAAAAAAAAAAAAAANGCTGGGACAGATAGATTTTTTGTTATATTCCCTCTCATTAATTGTTTAAAATATTATATTATAATGTATATTTTTTTTTAATTTACCGAATGTTCATTTCGTACAGGCAAACAATTTGTTAAAGGGTGTCGACGGATAACAGTTTAAGTAAGATGAAAATTTTATTATTATGTAATTATATACTCAAGCCTTCGATAGGGTTTGGCATAGGGGCTTGCTCTTTAAACTCAAGTCTATCCTTCCACAACCTTGCTACCTAATTATCATGTTCTATCTTTCCGATAGATACTTTCAAGTCCGCCTTGGTCTGGAGTATTCTGACATCTACCCCGTTGAAGCGGGAGTTCTACAGGGTAGTGTCCTTGATCCTGTTCTTTATACCCTTTTCACTGCCGACATCCCAACACATCCTGACACACTCCTCGCGTCCTATGTAGATGACACAGCCATACTCTCCTGCAACTCCCGGATCCTTACACTGCCTCAAATAACCTTCACTCCCACCTTAACTCCATTTTCCAGTTGTCAAAACGCTGGCGAATACTCCTAAATGAAAATAAATCAGTCAATGTTACCTTCACACTTCATAGAGGTCAATGTCCGCCAGTCCTCCTTAATAACGTTCCTCTTCCCTCCTTTCCGACAGTCCGTTACCTTGGGTTCTACCTAGACAATAAACTAACCTGGAAGACTCACTTACAGACAAAGAGACAAGAACTAAACTGACGCTTTGGACAGCTCTACAGATTGCTGAACTACAGGTCCAGATTAACAATAGAAAACAAAATAACTCTTTACAAAACATTAATTAGACCTATCTGGGCGTATGTTATTGAATTGTGGGGCACAGTGAAGCCATCAAACATTAGATGTATCCAGGGGTTCCAGTCCAAAGTCCTTCGCACAATCCTCAACACTCCTTTCTGCGTATCCAATAAAACCATCCATTCAGACCTGCAAGTACTTTTTGTTTCCGAGCTCATCCCCTCCAGGTTTGTTAAGTTCCACAAAAACCTCCAAGGACATCCAAATCCTTTAGTCTTCCCACTGGCATCCCACGTTCATCCCGACCACCCTCCCCCACGCCTCAAGAAGAGGTGGCCAAGGGACCTCCTACTCCAGCCAGATTAGTTAGAATATCAAGGGAGTGAATGCACTGGCATTTTTCTCCCCCTCTCACTCACTCCTTGACTCCCTGCCTAGTCTCCTTCTTATACTAGGATAAGGAGAAGATGGGTGCCGGATAGTCTATCGCGGGTTAACCTGGGCTCCTCTCTGAGGACGGGTTAAGTCCCGGGATAGACGAGCAAGGACTATTATTATGTATCCCATCAAGTGGGGTTTTCGAACAATAGTTCCCAGTAATTAATTAATTTTTTGATTTAACTTATTTTTCTTCTGTATACTAGCTATTCTTTAATTATAAATATTTTAAAGTACTACAATGCCTGGTATATAATATATAGGATTATTACCAATAATGTCTATATAATTATCATACATGTATGGATCCGGCGTCATTGGCTAAGTGTTCTACAATGTCATTTACTTTCTCATAACATTTTAATTTTTCTTCAGATGTGGAGCCCTGTCACTCCAAAAAATGACGGCAACAGCAAAACACCAAGCTCTCGTTTCAAGCACAGCGTGACTATTAATGGGTCTCATCTTTACCTCCTTGCTGGAAGGAATGGCAACATACCTCTCAAAGACCTGTGGAAGTATTCCTTAAGTGAGTTCTTATAATGTTTTACTCAATCTTCTAGAGATCCATATTAATATTGTTTTTGAAAGTTAAGAAACTTTATATTGGTTGTGGATGTATTATTTGTTGGGGTTCCGTCAAGATAGATCCAAAAAATAATTTTCTTGTAAGGATCTATATTAGAATTGTTTTTTAGAGTCCAGACATCTTATACCGGACATAAACCAAATTCAGTCAATTGTATTTTTTGGCTCTACCTTGACCGAACCCCAACAAAACATCTACTTATACCGGTAGATTTTCTTTTTCTTACCAACTCAGTTTTTAGTGAAATTTAATTAACTATTTACCGTTTCTTCTTCCGGGTTGGACCGTGTCAAATTGGTGTTATTTGCCGAGCTTTCGCACATCATGTGTGCGAATACTCCTAAATGAAAATAAATCAGTCAATGTTACCTTCACACTTCATAGAGGTCAATGTCCGCCAGTCCTCCTTAATAACGTTCCTCTTCCCTCCTTTCCGACAGTCCATTACCTTGGGTTCTACCTAGACAATAAACTAACCTGGAAGACTCACTTACAGACAAAGAGACAAGAACTAATAAGAAAAATAACACCAATTTGACACGGTCCAACCCGGAAGAAGAAACGGTAAATACTTCTGACGACCGTTGAAGCCTACGTGAACATTTAATTAACTATTTATAAAGACCCTAAACCTCTATGGATTTTGAATTCTATTTGTATTAAATGCTTTATTTACTTTTAGTTTTTTTTTAAGTTTGTTTTAATAAACACTGATTGAAAGCATTAAAAGGTAAATTTTTAAGTAATGGTTTCAGGGGAATATTTGGTTACCCTTCCTCGACACGAGTCTGTGCTTTGCAAACCCAGTTGTCTATCTTGTGCTCTGCAGATTTGATATTTACTTTTGCGGATTTACACCCATACAAGTGGTGGAGACGAACACGAAGAGTGGGATTTCTTCAAACAGGAGAGAAGTACAGACCACGGGAAGTGGGTTACTACTCAACTAGCGTGGGAACCTGACATATCTGGACGAGTCTCGCCTTGTCTTGAAGTCCTAACCCGACATGAATGGACTCCCTGTTGCGAGATAGTCGGAGTCTGACAGTGATTATATAGAACCAAAACTGGCCACCTTCAGTACTAAAAATCCTCTACAAGGTGTAATATGTACTATACTTATGAAAAAGACCTCCCCTTCTTTTAAAATAGTTTAAATAGAGGTCTACAGCTTTGGCTAGAATTTCTTCTGTAGGAAATAAAGAGACGTGACTCTCATTGGTACGTGGTACGTCACTGTAACCTTACCCCTAACCTTCACGGTTCTCACATATTATAATTGTACTCGAATCTGATCTCTCGACAGTAATGAGTATTATTGCTTTGGATAGTGCCTCTTTAATTCTTTATTTCAAAACTTTTTCTTCCTTCTCTAAATATATTTCCAATCGTCCTAAATCAGTCACATATAGGCTTTCAGACTTTCATATTTACTTTATTTTAGACGAAGGGATTTGGGAGCTTCTGGAGCCCAGCGGCGAGAGACCGCCATGCCTCCAAGAGCACACAGCTGTCTCGTACAAGGACAGTATTTATGTATTTGGCGGAGAAGTTGGATTTTCCGCTTGCAATGAAGCACCTCTTTGGATATATAATGTCAAGGTAAGAATTTGTCGTTACTCAGTCATATTATGACTTATTAGTGTCCCTTAGAATTAATAAAAGATAATGTACTTTATTATTACATTAATAATAATCCCGCTAAACATATCTCGTTTTATGATTATAATATTTATACATATATAGGTTTTTTCTTTAAGATAGAAACTAAATAAATTAACTTATCTATCATTTTCGTAGAATCGTATAAGTTTTTGCTGAAATTGCCGATCTAATGGCTTCTCCATAAGTGATTAACATAAAAATTCTGCTGAAGGGTGTTTAGTAATATATGGCATAACAAGCATTGCTACTGTTGTAGTTTTATTGCTCTTCCTCTGATGGTGACCAACTTTCTATTTCTAGAGATTATGGATTAAATATAAATCTATATATGTATTTTTTTGCTTATATAAATA
>KZ807456.1:54857-70227 GCA_000696205.2 Oncopeltus fasciatus
TGCCGAGCTTTCGCACATCTATATATATGTATGTATGATTGTATCCTTAAGATTTTTTTAATTTTAGGTTAGGTTTTATATTTATATATATATATAGGAGTATGGATGCACGTACAAAACTCTACTTGTTATTTGAAGAGTTTTTGTGTGTGAGTGAACTGGTTCAGGTTATATTGAGGAATGTATTTTTTATTTTTTAAATTCATTCGAGGTCTTCGATCTCATCTTAAGGTCTCAGGCATCTGCTACATAATACCTGTATTAAACACATTGATACAAGTCTTCCATCTCAGCAAGAAAAATTCCTAATAACTTTTGCCAGATGTAGTTACAACAAAAGAAACTTATCAAGCGAAATATCTTTGAATAGAGAAGGGTAGGTTGTTCCAAAAGGGCGTCCACAAGGTGCGGGGTGGCTCTGTTGGGGTGGTCCTCACAGAACGATCTGAGGAATCAGGTGCCGACGTATAAGCAAGTGCAATGTCGGTCCCCTCACTAAGTGGTATCAATAGCTCCCCGAAGGCCTACAACCACAACAGCATGAGGAGGGTCCATAGGAGTAGGGGAGAACGCCCCCTCATTGTGATTTTCAGTGTTACACTAGTTAGGCTCTTCAGAACCAGTTTGGGGGAAACTACCCCCTTACGCAACTTCCTTATTTACAAATCATCATCCCTTATATCAATCCGATACTCTCATCTTACTGGATCAGGACCTACATTATTCCTTACTTCGGGGTTCCCTTCTTTTCGTGTGAAATAATTACAAATTCTGCCTATCCTCGACTCCACAAATCTCCCTATTCCTAACCAAAAGTTCGAGCTCAGAAATAAGAACGTTGCCTTCTTCAAAGTAAACTCAGCCATCGGTTTGCCGTATAAAGTGATGATCCTCTGGTACTTCATCATCTTTCATCTCTCCGACAGATATTTCCGTGACCGACATGTGAGGGAGTATTCTAACTCCAAATTGTGGAAACGACTGTTCCTCAGAATAATGTTCTAGGACACGTCCTTTGTGTCAGCTGTGCTAATAGGCTATTCCCTAAGGACGGAGTACTTCTAGAGACGTCAATAAATTAGTTTTGTTTTAGTTAAGTCCGATGAGTAGAGAAGGGCGGGTTTAGCGGGAAACCAAAATTTGAAATTTCTATAAATATTTTCTATTATATTTTACGAAAATCGCTTATTATATAAGAAATTTAAGAATGTAAGTACGATGTCCGAGCGGTCCCCCCACTCCTCCTTCCCGGTCAGTCTATAGCACTCCTTAGTGGTCATACCTATTGTGCTTATTCTTCTTTCCATCCCCTCTCCAATTCAACGATCCCTTAAAAGTCCTCTTTCGTACTGCGAGGGAAGTTATTTTTGTAATGGGGTGAGAAGGGGCCAACTTCACACTCTACCAAGTTTTTTCTTCGCTAAGAAACATTTGGGATTGATGATCCCATCAATAGAGCTGTTACCCGTTAAAAAATTAATAATTGAGTTTTTTGTTTATAACTGTAACAAGTGCATGGAGGCAAAATGAAAATTTCTTCAACAATGGTATATATAATTGTTCAGCAATTAGTCCAGGAGTAAAATTGAAAAAGTTTAAATGAATGGAGTGGATTGCAGTGTCCGTTAATGTAATTTAACGAGAAACAGACTATTCAAATGAGTTATCAGTAAAGACTGAAGAGTGGCCAGGTCTAAATATTTCAATAAATGTTATTTAGGTTTTTCAATAAATTTTAGATTACAGATTGAACTTAAAATTATTTTCGTAAGAGTTTAAGTAGGCCAATATGTCCATTCAATGCATCATATGCTCCTGTAAATATGAGAAATATGTCATTAACATAACGTTTCCGCAGAATTACTTTATCTTTGTATGTATTGATATCCAAATGAATTTCATAAAAGTCCGTTTATTCATTTTGCCCAAAGAGCGCATACATTTTTTTTTCCATTTCTAATTTCTCGTTTTGATAATAATAGTTATTAAAAATATTTTATTAATAGTANTTATGTGATTTCGTGATACGGAGAGATTTGGGGCTGTTAATGGAAATCTTTCTGAGGATGGATGGACAAGAATATTGATAGTAGTATATTACATGGTTAAGGTATAACAAATAACATCAGCTTAAGGTAAATAATCTAAAAGGTTATTTTCACTACCAATGAATATAGAACTATCATACCTTCTATTATCCGTCTTCATTGGTTTCTGCAAACCATCTTCTGTTGGCGAGCGATTTCGGACATTGTCAGGCAGTTGATTACAGACAGTGACAGTGAACACATGTATTCGGCCACGAAGATGGACAATGTCCGAAAGCGTTCGCCAATAGAAGATGGTTTGCAGAAACCAATGAAGACGGATAATAGAAGGTATGATAATTATTACAAGACACTAGTGGACGAAAAGTGGTTCCTGGTTTTTAGTGTACATATGGATTCATTTATATTATTCTTTCCTTTATTTTACAGAATATCCATTTCGTATTAGCCTATCTTGATTTTCGAAAAGTATCCTCTCCTCCCCCCCCCCCAAATACAGTTAGGATTAATATTTTTGAAATGTTTCAAGTCCTTTGCAAAAAAATCTTAGATGTTACTGAGTTACTTCGACGCCCTTCTCGTTCTCATTCTTCCTCGTGCAAATCCTTTATTGAGACGGACATTACCTTTACATGTTTATTATCACTTAAATGTAAATTATATGTTACAAAATGTTCATTTGTAACTTAAAAAATGTTTTGTCTCCAAGAACTGAATGTCTTTTTTAGAAGAAAATAGTGTGATTGGAACACTAGAATGGCCAATTGAATAATTCATTGGGATTAATTGATTTAAGTAATAAATCATAATTCTTTTCTCGTTAGGCAAGAGTGGGGGAAAAAATGTGTTGGGGAAGCTTTATCCGTTAATACCCTTTTGTTATCATGTTTTGTTTATTAAAATTTAAATTTTCTACGTTTTGTTAGTAGGCATAAAATATTAGTTTTGATTAATTAATTTAACACAACCGTTGAAGACGTTCGAGTAAAATTAATGTTATTGTAGCTTCATCTCTTTAGAGGGACTTGGAGTTTAGCAGAAACTTTGTTTTCATTAGTACCTAATCACCTGTTGCCTAATGACCTAATTAGTCTCAGAAAGCGAGGAAAGAGATCCCTTTAACAAACCTCTGTTGAAATAGGCTCCAACATCATTTAAAAAATTATGGTCGGAAAAAAAGAAAAAAAAAAGCACTACTAATACTCTATTAGGGGTTTTTTTTTTTTATTGTAATCTGATTAGTATTTTTTTCTTAAAACAGGTCGCTGACAATCGTTATGTACTTTTCTTAGAAAATTAACTACAAATGTATGTGCATTCCATGATTTTTTTTATTCTCTTGAAATGTAACAATTTTGAATAGTATGTACAGTTTCTTCTTCCGGGTTGGACCGTGTCAAGTTGTTGATAGTTGCCGAGCTTTCGCACATCCTGTGATGGCTTCTTCAGGGCTGAGTAGAGAATGTTCTTCTCATTCTATTTTCATAGATAGAATTCCATATTTTCCCACCTATTAAGCACTAATTTTTTAACTAGCGCCTTTACACCATTCGAGGAGACTTTTGAGTTCATCTCACCATCTTTTATCGCTTTCTTTGCTAGAACGCCCGCATTTTCATCGACTGAAATTCCGCGGTGATTAGGTATCCATTTAAGTTTCACTTTGCTACCTTTCTAGTTGAGGTGATCTATTGCAATTAGAGTGTCTATTGTGAGATGTTGGTTGGTGAAAGGGCTTTGTAAAGCTTAAAGAGCAGATAAAGAGTCGGTAAATACAGAAATGATTTTTGATAATGGCAATTCAATATTTATGACTTTGTTCATTGCTACTAATTCAGCGGAGAACACGCTTGACATCTGCGGCAAAGAGAACATGAAGGGTCTGCCATCTATTAAGAAACCATATCCAACGCCTTCAGAGTTTTTTGAGCCGTCCGTATAAATGCTTATGCATGAATTTTTATCTTGGACAATATTTTCCTAGTTATTCTGAAATATGATGAGGATGGTATCCTTTCTTATATACTTGGCGAGAGTTAGGTTAATATGTACAGGTTAACGTTTAAAGATGAACGTCAAGTGAGAGTAAATAGCTGATAGCTAGCCTCATAGATTGTAGAGAAGGAGTAAAACGCAAGACTGGTTCAAGGCTGGCTCAAGGCTGTTTCAGGGAAAAGTGTGGAAAACAGCTCATTAGTTTCTATGCTCTTCTTTACGTACAGAATCCCTTCCATCTTACCAAATATGAGACTGGGGATAAAAGACAAGTTTTTTTTAAAATTTATTATTATTAAAATAAANTTAAAATAAAATAACTTAAAGTAATTATTAAAATAAAATCACTTACATTTGTATTTAATACCTATAAAGTATTCCAATTACAGAGTGCCTAAAAATAAATATAACTTGAATGGGACTCTAGACGAAATTCTATTGGACGACGATAAAGTCATCGACTCTGTAATGAACTTTCTGAAAGAGGGCAGGCTATTAAATCTTATCTAGATGCATTTATAGTATGCTTCTTTTCCATTCTCTCTCAATTTTTTCTTTCTTATAAATTTCATAGTTTCCAAGCACAAATAAATTACAACAATAGTAGTCCACTATACTCTTATATAAATAACGAGTGAGCTATATTTGCCGAATCAGCTGGTATTTAAATAAAGAGGATCGAATGCTTCCTCTTAGTAAAGAAATGTGAGCTTGAACTGCAAAGTAAAAATAATTTTCATTTCAAAGAAGAAATAAAATAAATAAAAAATTTAGACCCCTTTTACATTTAAAATTCCTTTTTAAATTAAAAATAGTTTCATATAGAATTTTTTTGGTTTATTCACAATAAACCAAATGAATATTTAAGAATATGTTTTTGTGAAAATGCTTCTTTCACGCTCTGGAGTGCACAAGTTCTATAGTAGAGGAACTAAATTCAGCTTTAGAGATGTTATTCGTAAAGAAATATGTATGGTCTATTTTGTAATGAATAATATCGAATGAGGGGGAGGAGGAAGGTTTTGTGGGACTTAATTTAAAAATATTAAATATTCAATAATGTATATTAACTGTAATTTTCTAAAATTTATGTTCTGGAACGTTTTTACTAAAAGTATTAAAAAACCAAAAGGAAAATATTTTATTATGGAATTCGAAAGGATGTGTACTCCCAATTTATTGAAATAGAGCTAGCCTCTGCAACCTTGCACCTTCTCAACATTCTCCTATCTTATTTGCAAGATGAAATTTAGCACTTACTCATATTAATTTAATGAGAATGTTTTAATTTCGAAGTCTGTTTTTTTTTTCATTTAGTTCCTGCAATTTTTATTTTTATATACATGTTATATGCTTGGCATATTTAGAATTTTAAACGAGTGAATTTCAGCCTAATCGATTTATCCACCCTTTTTTGTCAATAATCACACCATTATCATCGTAGCCTAACTGTGATAACTGCCGAGAAATAAAGTGAGAGTGATTCTCATTCAAAGTTTAGATGGAAAATTATATTTTTCTATTTATGTGTGAAGGGTTGAAGGACCCCACCGGGAAAAGGTGGGGGAAGGAGTCACCGAAGTAGAGGGAGGTAGGTCCAGGGGTTGGAATCGCCTTGGCAACACAGCCCCCCTACTAACAGTCCGGAAAACGTTGGCTTTCGCTTAGGGCTTTATGGTCCCTGAGCTTGAGCCGAACGCATTGATCTGGATGTTGATGTCAGCCACGTCTTCGTCAGGTGTCTCTTAGGCCGTGTTCTCAAGTGCGAGCCTCGAACACGTGACTCTAATAAAGATTCTCTACCTTCTTTTGCCTTTGAAAATTTCCTCCAGAACTAACTTCAATGATTACTAGAAGAGAATTTGTTGTGGTTTGGTCAAGGTTGATCCAAAAAAATAAAAAAAAATTTTTAAATTAATTTTCAGTAATCACGGCGATTTGTATGTAAATATTTTCAACATTGCTGTGCCAAAGTGCCTTTGTCACAGTACAAGACACCATTAACATTCCATAATAGGATGGAGAAGAATGTTGAGAAGGGTTGGTTCATGACGTTCACTGTGGCTGTGTTGTGAGGGATCTGCCAAGTACAGATGTAAAGCCTTTTATCGTGTTCGGAAGGGAAGATGTTTAAGGATTAGTGTTGGTACTCTGAGTTGGTGTTGAGAATAGGGATGTGATGGTAATATCTCTTTGTGCGTGTCTAAGGCATCGGGATTCATCTAAGTGTCTGGCCTTTGAATGATGTACGTATATTTTCCTCGCCATACCTTCTTATCGTATCCAGCCAAAATTTGATATGCTTTTATCGAATATAGATGGAGGCTTTGCTATGTACTGAGGGGCTCGAGCTGTATCCGTAGCCTTCTCGTTGGGGGTGGGTATTGAAGTGTTTTGTAGTGAAATCTCAGTGAGTTGTGACGTAGATATCATATAATATATCGAAGATTTATTACTTATCACTAATATCATATCGTTCATATATTACATTAAAATTATACTTTATAATAATAACTAACGATGATTCAATTTCGATAAATATGTTAACTCCTCTTAACCTCATCCGACTGTAACTGAAAACGAATTTATTCAACATTACATTTTTCTCTGTTTAAAAATCTCCCCTACCATTTCGTCAATATATATCAATATAGCCTATCCAACTAATTTGAAGTTGAGTTTGACATCCTTTGCTACTTCTCTCCCTTTACCACAGTGTTTGGTAGTGGCACAAATTTGGTTTTTTAATCTTGTTAGACATATCTGTTACCACTTTTTTGGTTCTTTCTATCAATCTATATACCTAGGTATGTTACGTCTGCCCCCACTCTTCTGAACTGCTTTAATTTTAAAAATCTTCCTACCTACCCACTTGTACTATTTTTCGTTCGTTGCCATTGATCTGCATTTTATTCGGCTCAACTCTTCATACCATAATTTTATTGCCTTCTATAATTTTTTCTTTCAGTCCTAGTTCAAAACAATTCAACATCCGTCACAAAAAGTGCTGTGTATCTCCACTGGATTGCAATTTATTTCCGTAGAATTGTTTTCTTAGAGATATCTGCCGCTTCATTTATTAATGAGCCTTTTCTATTCCTACTGTATTAATATTAATATGTATTATTATGCATATTAATATTAATACAGTAGGAATAGAAAAAGGATTAAACTGACCCCTTGTTTGACCGCAATGCACTCCAGGCCATTCAGCCTGACAGTTATTTTTGGATCATGATATGATCACTTGATGGCCTCTCTACGAGGGAAGTTCAAAAACTCAGTTTCCAGAAAGAAAAGAAATCAAAACATAAACCAAAATCAAATGGAAAATTTTTTTGATCGTAGATATTATTATTATTAGATGATTTTAGTTGGGGTTCGGTCAAGGTAGATTCAAAAAAATACAAATTTAACAAAAGTGTATTTTTTTAAAGATTATCTGCCTACGTTTCGGCTTACATTGTAAGCTTCAGGGCTGCCTATCTTGAAGACGAGAGAGGACGTCCTGTCCCTGAGTGTACATTTCTATGACTGTGAAGAAATATTTTTCAATATTCAATATAATGTCCCTTATTAACAATACATTTATTAATTAATTTTTCTAAATCCCCTAAATAATATTTTTTTCTTAGAAACCAAATAAGCATCAACAACCTCTTTGAGTTATTCTTCATCCTCAAATAGTCTTCCTCTGAAGTCCATTTTGAGATTCGGAACAGAAAATAGTCACTGAGGGCTAGATCTGTTGTGTGAGGAGGATGGTTGATGAAATCAATTTCCAAGTTGTCCATCATGGCTGTCACTTTACAAGTGGTGTTCAAGTGGCAATGCAATGGCATGTGAAAACTCATCAAATTAAAAGTATTATAAGTGGTAGACAAGAAGTGGCAAGATTATGAAACTTAGTGCGAATATAACCACTGATTAGATAAATATGAATCCTTTAACTTTATCCCCTACTTCATAGGCAGGCTGAAAATAAACCTTTCTTATGGATGGGGATGATGACCGTGTTATACTCACAGTTCATTGAGATCCTTTACCATTTAGCATTCCTGAAAGAGGGTTTGTAGTAATTCAGGGAGGCCACATTTTGAAAAATTCAGCAACTATATTGTCGTTTAAATTATACGCTGTGTTATTTATTGAGAATAATCGGATCAATAAGAGAGGGTTTACTTTATAATGTAATGTATAATACAGATATCAACTAAAAATGATGCAGTAAATTCGCTTAGATCACACATTTCCAGCGGGAAGGACTTTAATTACTTTAGTTAATGAAAAATATTTCTTTCGGTTGAAATATCATCAATTTGAATTATTGAAATCTGAAATTATTTATAAAACTAAGCTTCGGACATATATGTTTTATTATGTTTGTTTTTTTCAAGTTGTTTCATGCGGCACGATACAATTTGTAATAACTTCGACCGTAGTTTAATGAATAACTCCATGAATTTTTCTTATTTAATTATATTAAAACGTATTTTGCCGCCCCTGAGTAATTGCATCTGTGGTAAATTAGTTAGATATCAGCTATTATGAAGATTAAAGTAAAATTTCCCTGAAATGAAAGAAATACAAAATTACAAGTATTCATCTAGTTTCGTAGTTGATCTTAGTAATTAAATGTAAGGCAATAGTTTAATCTGTAATGAAGCAGAATATGGTTTTTTATTAGTGGAATTTCAGTAGTCTTATTCCATTTGTTTCCTCCTTAATGAAGTATGGTAACGTAGTTATAACTATTATATATTATCTAAATATTTTTGTGGTATTTAATCCCGCGTAATTTTTAACAATTTTTAGTGCAAGGGAACAGAATAAAAAATCCAGGTTAGGATAGTTAGATTTTTTATTATGTTCCCTTCCACTAAATATTGTTATTATACATTATCATATTTTACGTAGTTTTTGCTTGCCGGGCTTACAGCAGATTTCCGACAAGGAAATCAAAATATTCACGTGGTCCTATGATGCGAATTTCAAAATTTTCATGTTTTCTTTAGCTTTATATNAGAATCAGTTTATTCTCATTCGTGGCATAATATTAGTGTAATGAAAACACAATAAGTGTGTTATATAATAAATAAGGCGGTGAAGAGAAAGCTCCAGCTAATGTGTACGCTCCAGATAGGAATATGCTAAGTAGGAAATGATGAGCCACAGTACAAGACTTGGGCGCTTTTATATATATATACTTTAAGAGGTATTTGTTTATTGCATGCCCTCTCCTTATTAGGAGATTACTTGATTTTTTAGTTTTAGAAGGATTACTTGACAGCATAGAAATTATCTTTATACTAAGTAATCCATATTTTGTGAAGACAATTGTCTGTTTAGATAACTTTTGTCGTACATTGGCCAAAAATGTATTGGTTATAATAACAGTAATAATACCTGCCTCATCCTAATATCTTCTACGTTCACAGACTTGAGGCATGCATCGATGGGTGGAATAACCCAACTTCTTGACTCATGAATTATTTAGTCACGGAATAGGCGATGTCGTTCCCGCTTATACCAGCATGGCCTGGTATACATGGGATGGCTATTTGCTTCACGTTTCGCTCTATCGCTTTGAAATTTTCCCACAAATGTATTTTAATTTCTTCTGTTGGTGTAATTATTGTGGGTATGACAACCTGCTTGAGAGTCGGTGATGGGTGCAAAGTTTCAATTTAGTCAATTCCATATTTTTAAGGTTGAACCTCTTTGAATATTTATATTGGGGAAATATTAGTATTTTTAGATTGTATTTTCTTTATTTTGGCCTTCTTTGAAAATTCCAGGAAAACTGCATCTAGAACTCTTTGAGGCATCCGTGAAAATGGTGATGTGGCCATATATGTTTATTACCAGTTACCATTATTATATTAAAGATCCAACTGCCTCAAGATTGTAGGAATCTTGGGTGCTTGGTTCTGAGCATCTTCAAGTCGCTAAAATATTGATCTTGGTGCCTCACAGTATATTTCTGGACCACCTTTCAAGCTAATATTTCTTATGAGATTTCTTCTGGATATTCCATTGAAAAAAGAAAGCCTTGAAGTTATTTAGAAGTTACTATTCTCTTATTAATAAAAATTAGGTTTATTTCCTTTTAATTTTTTTTTTTTTTTTTTTTTTTTTTTTTACAAGTGAATGGCTTTTCTCTAAAATCGATAGTTTTCGTCATTAAAAGCTGTATTGATGCTCTTAAGGTCTATTCTGAAGTTTGCTAGACTCTTTTACATTGTTGTCAAATGAGCCTCGAGTCTTTTCCTTACTATAACAATTATATTCAAAAGGAGAGTTTGTTGACCGTAGATATTATTCTAAGATGATTTTAGTTGGGGTTCGGTCAAGGTAGATCCAAAAAACAGAAATTTAAAAAATACATTTTTTAAATTTGTGTTTTTTGGATCTACCTTGACCGAACCCCAACTAAAATCATCTTAGAGTATAACAATTATAAATTCACCTGCATACAGAAGTAAATTTCTATCGTCGCTGTTGAATCCTTTACCCCTGATCACGGGTCACCCTCAAGATATTCGGATACGAAACATTAAATTGTATGAGACAAGATTGAAGAGTATAGCTGCTTAAGGTCTGTAGTCGACCCCCCAAGTATCTGCATTAGGTATTCCAGCAAAGTTACCGTCATTCATAATTCCAAGTTACTTTGGAAGAAATTTCACCGAGTTGAAGACCTCTTGGGCTTATTTTCATTCTTTCCCATGTCTTCTTAGGTTCTTCAAAAGAAATAAGTTTATCGATTTCTTAAGATTCTTTTATTGGGTAGTATACACGTAAAATACTGAATACAGGAGTTAAATTTAAAGTAACTTCCTATGCCATATTTTCTATTTTAGTTTATGACATTATCCCATTTTAAGCTTTTATCAATAAAAAGAGGCATACTCCCATATCCGTTAGCGTGAATTTAAAAAAATATATATAGAGAGAGAATAATTAAATATTTCCGCTTTTGAAGAATCCATGTCTCATCTAAGGACAACATTTAATAGATTAAAAAATTATTAATGTCATTTTATTTACTGATAGCTCTTTCAACATTCTGCTGTAAAATGTTAATTGTTTCTACTATGATAAGAAGATAGGCTAGTCTAGCATAATCAATCAGTTACCTTTCTTTCAAAAATATTATCACTAAAATGTATTGTATTCTTGCTGTGTGTACGTATTGTCCATTTTTCTCCTCCCATAAATGTGTAGAACGTGGAATGTATGGGTTGTCTGGACATCTTGGACCGTATTTACTGGCATATAACTCCTGTGAGTCGAACAAGGCAAGTTTGTAATCGATTTATAGTTGGGACATTTATGCCCCCCTCCTCCTCTATCCCTCCGGGACCAAAGGCACCAGAAGGTACGACCTAGTAGTTTGAATTATTTCATACTCAGTTATTACGGTGAGGTTATTTGGATTTACAGGGAGATAAAGAGGGATACGATAATTGAGTTACATCTGAAAAGATTCCAAGATTAAGGTTTTTCGAGACCCACAGTTAGTTAGTTTTTCTTGAAACAATCACAATGTTTTTTGTTTTTTTTATTAGGCTGCCAGATGGCTCATGTCATATGTTTCATGGTCCTCTTTGCTGAAAAAACGAGACTTAGGGCGAATCTTGACTTGTTTCTCTAATAATAGAATATGTATTTTAACAAAATATTGATTGGCTCTTTACAGAAGGCGTACTGTAATTTACACATAAATGAAGTAACTGTTTCGTGCGTACTATTCAGTTTAAAGCAACAATACTCAACAAAAATTTGTTTGTTGATAAGACTTACATTCAAGAGGAGTGGGGATTACATGCGGTGAAAAGTTCAAATACTAATATCATCAACAAATAGCAAGGAGAGCAGCCGGGCGTGGCCGTGGCGGTGAACGGGGGGTAGGGTTTTGGCCGTCTCTTGGACAGGGAACTTGACTCAACAAATTTTACAATAAGACTGGTATCATTTATTACATTAAGTCACGCACTCATATACTAAGAACTGCTAACAAAAAAAAAATGGTGTAATGATATCATAATATACTAAAGACTGACGATTAAAAGTATTTACAGTAGAATAAAAAGATTAAAATTTCAAAGAGCTCTTGTCCTAATTATGATTTTTTTTTTTAATCTATAATATAACTATAATAAAATGAATTATAAAAATTTGAAAAAAATATCTTTCTTGCATAACATTAAATTCTACTACGATTATAGACAATGGTGTTTGAGGCAATAATGACCCTCAGTGGTTGCCATGCCTTTTTTTTTTTTTTTTTTTTTTTTTTTTTTTTTTTTTTTTTTTTTTTTTTTTTTTTTTTTTTNACAAGACTTGGGCGCTTTATTTCACATAAGATTGGCGGTGAAGAGAAAGCTCCAGCTAATGTGTACGCTCCAGATAGGAATATGCTAAGTAGGAAATGATGAGCCACAGTACAAGACTTGGGCGCTTTATTTCACATAAGATTGGCGGTGAAGAGAAAGCTCCAGCTAATGTGTACGCTCCAGATAGGAATATGCTAAGTAGGAAATGATGAGCCACAGTACAAGACTTGGGCGCTTTATTTCACATAAGATTGGCGGTGAAGAGAAAGCTCCAGCTAATGTGTACGCTCCAGATAGGAATATGCTAAGTAGGAAATGATGAGCCACAGTACAAGACTTGGGCGCTTTATTTCACATAAGATTGGCGGTGAAGAGAAAGCTCCAGCTAATGTGTACGCTCCAGATAGGAATATGCTAAGTAGGAAATGATGAGCCACAGTACAAGACTTGGGCGCTTTATTTCACATAAGATTGGCGGTGAAGAGAAAGCTCCAGCTAATGTGTACGCTCCAGATAGGAATATGCTAAGTAGGAAATGATGAGCCACAGTACAAGACTTGGGCGCTTTATTTCACATAAGATTGGCGGTGAAGAGAAAGCTCCAGCTAATGTGTACGCTCCAGATAGGAATATGCTAAGTAGGAAATGATGAGCCACAGTACAAGACTTGGGCGCTTTATTTCACATAAGATTGGCGGTGAAGAGAAAGCTCCAGCTAATGTGTACGCTCCAGATAGGAATATGCTAAGTAGGAAATGATGAGCCACAGTACAAGACTTGGGCGCTTTATTTCACATAAGATTGGCGGTGAAGAGAAAGCTCCAGCTAATGTGTACGCTCCAGATAGGAATATGCTAAGTAGGAAATGATGAGCCACAGTACAAGACTTGGGCGCTTTATTTCACATAAGATTGGCGGTGAAGAGAAAGCTCCAGCTAATGTGTACGCTCCAGATAGGAATATGCTAAGTAGGAAATGATGAGCCACAGTACAAGACTTGGGCGCTTTATTTCACATAAGATTGGCGGTGAAGAGAAAGCTCCAGCTAATGTGTACGCTCCAGATAGGAATATGCTAAGTAGGAAATGATGAGCCACAGTACAAGACTTGGGCGCTTTATTTCACATAAGATTGGCGGTGAAGAGAAAGCTCCAGCTAATGTGTACGCTCCAGATAGGAATATGCTAAGTAGGAAATGATGAGCCACAGTACAAGACTTGGGCGCTTTATTTCACATAAGATTGGCGGTGAAGAGAAAGCTCCAGCTAATGTGTACGCTCCAGATAGGAATATGCTAAGTAGGAAATGATGAGCCACAGTACAAGACTTGGGCGCTTTATTTCACATAAGATTGGCGGTGAAGAGAAAGCTCCAGCTAATGTGTACGCTCCAGATAGGAATATGCTAAGTAGGAAATGATGAGCCACAGTACAAGACTTGGGCGCTTTATTTCACATAAGATTGGCGGTGAAGAGAAAGCTCCAGCTAATGTGTACGCTCCAGATAGGAATATGCTAAGTAGGAAATGATGAGCCACAGTACAAGACTTGGGCGCTTTATTTCACATAAGATTGGCGGTGAAGAGAAAGCTCCAGCTAATGTGTACGCTCCAGATAGGAATATGCTAAGTAGGAAATGATGAGCCACAGTACAAGACTTGGGCGCTTTATTTCACATAAGATTGGCGGTGAAGAGAAAGCTCCAGCTAATGTGTACGCTCCAGATAGGAATATGCTAAGTAGGAAATGATGAGCCACAGTACAAGACTTGGGCGCTTTATTTCACATAAGATTGGCGGTGAAGAGAAAGCTCCAGCTAATGTGTACGCTCCAGATAGGAATATGCTAAGTAGGAAATGATGAGCCACAGTACAAGACTTGGGCGCTTTATTTCACATAAGATTGGCGGTGAAGAGAAAGCTCCAGCTAATGTGTACGCTCCAGATAGGAATATGCTAAGTAGGAAATGATGAGCCACAGTACAAGACTTGGGCGCTTTGTTTCACATAAGATTGGCGGTGAAGAGAAAGCTCCAGCTAATGTGTACGCTCCAGATAACGCCAGTGAGAAGGGAAACTCTGACATCTGCCCCTGTAATTTGTCTGCGGAAGTCCAACGTTTCCTTGGTATTTCTGACCTAGTCTTAGGTGCATAAATGTGCACCTATCTTACTTTAGGTCCTTTCCCCGCTTCTGCGGGAGTAATATTTAGTGTAGAGTAGCGAAACTTAACAAGTTATTTCCATATTGATAAAATAAATATTTTTGGGGTTTAAATAGGGAATTTTGTTTTGTTTACATCCTTTAAATTAAATTGCATTTTTAAATTGTTTACAATATTGTCAATTGGCTGTGACAATGACATGGACGAGAGCACGGCCAGTGCTACAACTCTAAAAGAAAAAAAACTTAAGAATGATGATAATAGTTGACACACACACACACACACACACACACACACATATATATATATATAGTAAATTAGTTAGATATCAGCTATTATGAAGATTAAAGTAAAATTTCCCTGAAATGAAAGAAATACAAAATTACAAGTATTCATCTAGTTTCGTAGTTGATCTTAGTAATTAAATGTAAGGCAATAGTTTAATCTGTAATGAAGCAGAATATGGTTTTTTATTAGTGGAATTTCAGTAGTCTTATTCCATTTGTTTCCTCCTTAATGAAGTATGGTAACGTAGTTATAACTATTATATATTATCTAAATATTTTTGTGGTATTTAATCCCGCGTAATTTTTAACAATTTTTAGTGCAAGGGAACAGAATAAAAAATCCAGGTTAGGATAGTTAGATTTTTTATTATGTTCCCTTCCACTAAATATTGTTATTATACATTATCATATTTTACGTAGTTTTTGCTTGCCGGGCTTACAGCAGATTTCCGACAAGGAAATCAAAATATTCACGTGGTCCTATGATGCGAATTTCAAAATTTTCATGTTTTCTTTAGCTTTATATATATATATGTCAC
>KZ807456.1:71270-84210 GCA_000696205.2 Oncopeltus fasciatus
GGCTGCTAAACATACACACATATTACATATGTATATATATATATATATATATATATATATATATATACATACAATAATTAACTTAATTCACTTGTAGATAACGGGGTCACCTCTGTTTGAGTTGCCGTGAAGGATAATCTTAATAGATTTGATAGGATAGTTCATTGGCTGTGGGATTAGGATGTTGTATGAAGGGGGAATGGAATTTGGAGAAATGAGAAGAAATTAAGTCTTTGACGAGGTTGATTTTGAGGTCATTGTGAAGGGCTCAGTTTGATACATAGAAGGGAGAATTAACAATGGTTCTGAGGACTTGGATACGTTGGATGTTGGAAGGCTTAGCGGCACCCCATAGTTCTATACCGTCCTTTTAAATAGTTTTGAGAATTGTTTTGTGAATAGTTAATTGATTGTATACTGATAATTTACATGTTCGTCTTAGAATAGTCTTAGTGTTTAGGTCTTGTCTTTTTTAGCTTTTCCAGGTCAGTCTTAAGCCCAAGTAGAAACCGAGGTACGGGAAAATCAAATAATTGAGAGTGGGGGGGTTTTCCCTAACCGAGTATTTTTAACTATACGGCCCAGCAGCCGACATTACTTGTTTCTCTTAATGAAGCTTGGTACATCGCTTTTGAATATATGAATTTTGGGGAGCCAGAGTAGCTTAAGGGATCCGTTCGAGTCTCGCAATTCTGTAGTTGCGGGTTCAAATCCCGCCATGGCCAAACTTTTATCGATGAATAAAAGATTGCTCTTAGCCAAGGATGTTTGGTGAGGATTAACAACCTGTTGATAGTGGAATGGCATCCCTCCCACTATGACTAAAAAATGAATAAATGTATGAGTTCTTTATTAAACGAAATTATATGAATAGAAGTCGAGGTATTACCAGAAATGTCAAATGCATCAAAAAGTGTTTTTTTATGCAGATTGCGTAATATTTAGTTCAGAATTCAACATAGATGTGGTTCTTAATCAAATTATATTGTATAAGGATAGAGGATTTACAAAAACATTTATTCAACAATTCCAACTTTCTTACTTTTTTTTCATTGAATTCCGAATGAGTATTTTTTTAATTACTTTTTTTTTTTTACGATTGTTCCTCTAATAATAGAATTTTAATTTTATCATAATAAACGTAAAAGAAGTTCAGAAAAACTCTTATCACTAAACAATTATTTAAAGATAAATAAATAAAATTTAGCTAATTTTGAAAAAGGTAACTATGGAAAATAGTTAGCTAATCACTTTGCTTGTTATTTCATTTTTTTCCAAAGGAACGGGGCATTTTTCTTTTAAGTTAAAACTTCACAGACTATAAGGACATAGAAGAAAGAGACGTGATATTCAAACGACCACTTATATCTCACTGATAGGAAGAACTCAATCGTCCATTAGAAAGTTCAAGTATTTCCTTCAAAAGTTGAGATCGCCAGTTTAGAAATGTCTAAAACTGAAAATTACTTGATGTCTTAACTTATGCAACTCCAGTTGCTTAAAACACGTTTAGGCGCACGTTTATTAAAAAATGGTGTGGAATATAAATGTTATGAAGTAACATTTTACACCTACTTCGTTTTATGCACTTATTAATAAAATAATAAAAATAACTTATATTATGACTTTAAATTTTGATCTCTCTCTAATCTCCCCCTCCCTCTTGACAGATTTCAGCCATTAACCAACTCATCCAACGGTTTGCAAAAAATAGGCTGAAATACTGAATGTGCTTCAATATTGTGGGCGCACTATCGCATACAGACAAATATACATCTACAGATATAATCTCATAATAATTCTACGTGGCAGACTGTCGTATTGGCCGTGTGGGAGAACGGCCCTGTCGTGAGGTCGCTATCGACAAACCACCCAATTTCCGAATGGTTTTCTTGAAGGCGTCGTTACTCATCCTGCTTCTGACGAAGAATGTCCCGTCAATACAAGTCTCCAGTCTGGCTTGGGCCTAGAATGCATTCTACATCGATTTTCTCCAGGGGCTTTGTCCTAGTGTCTAGTTTCCCACTCCAACTCTTCTTGTAATTCCAGTTTGATGATTAGAAGAGTGTTAGAACTCGAGTACATAAAATCTTCTAGCTCGGGGTTAGTAATCTTTTCTTTCACTCTCAGACTACGCATGTGTAAACATATATCATACTCTTTCAAAATTGTATTAGTTTCTTGATACCAGTGTCAAGTCTAGACTCACGAAAACTAGATTCAGCTGCGAAAGAAAAACTCCATTTTTTTTTCAGTATTTATATCGTAGATAAACCAGTCACTCTCGCTGAACTAATTTAACTCATTAGCTATTCATTTTTGGCATTTTCCATTTTTCAATTATCGAAAAGAGAATTGTAAAGAGTCTTTCTGACAGGAATCGCATTAAACAAGCGAAATTCTATGCATCTTAGTTAATGAATACTTATGTTTGAACTTTCCATCTCATGGAAATTCGATTTCCCAGTAACACAAATGTACAAATTACAGTCCAAAAGGAGCTACATAATCTAAGCTAAAAATTTGATCCTCCCTCATGATAGGCATGATTATGGGAAAATGGTGCATTATATCTTACAAGCCTGAGAGTGAATTTTATTGATAAACCTGCCTCTAGACTTGCCGGGAGCGATAAGTGGAGAAAGTTATCATCCAAAAGTTTTTATATTCGTTAACCTCTTCCTTGATAAAGGTTTTTCGTAAATGGGATATGAACCCACAGCTCCAGGATTACGAGACTCGATCTTACACCCGCTGCGGCAAAAAGACATATCCTACTCGCACTTGACCAAGACCCAATTGGACCAGTTTTGACCAGAGATCCCAGAGTTCACCGGGATTGAGAATTCGATGCCCATGGGAAGGTAGTAAGATCCCCTAATCTTACTTAAACTCGTGTACTTAAGTATTCATTGGATTCCTAAATGCAGTATCTATTTTATCTCCTCTATTATTTCAGGCAGCTATAGTAAAGCTGCAGAAAACATGGACTGTAAGTAAATCGTTTTGGACTTCGCAATGCATGAAATGACTCCAAATAACTAGACCCTGAATATTAAGCCCGCTACATTGAAAAAACATTTCTACTCCTACTTGACTTTGCAGATAATCCATCAATCTCACCGGTCCTATTTTTTTCAATAACGAGGAATTCTATTCAAAAGTTGATTTCAAAAATTAAAATAAAACTGGCACACTTAAATACTACACCACATACACACGCGCGCGCGCGCGCACGTTTAAGTATTATATTAGTATAATATATTAGTGACTGTGAGTTTTGGTGTTTAGTAAATTAATTAAATGGAATAAAATATTGAAAAAATTTTTAATTCATATTTTGGGAAAACATAAGCAGAATGAGGCGTATTCCAGAAGAAGGCATACATATAAAATGCTGATTTGTAATAAAGAGTTGTATCAAATTAAAAAAGTCCATAGTTCGCACAATATTATTTTATTATCTAGCTTTCGGAGTTCTACAATCTCATCATCAGAGCTCAGGAATCTCCCAGTTTCTCTCTATTGCACCTAAACTGGGAGATTCCTGAGCTCCGATGATGGGATCGTAGAACACCGAAAGCACTCAGCTGTATAATAAAGAATTCTGTGCAAAGTGAAGACTCGTCTGTTTGATACAACACTTTATTATAATTAAAACTTTGCCCCGGTACAAAGAAGAAATTATATTGATTTGCTTTTATACTATTAATTAGCTTAAGACTATGTTAGCAGATTTCCTGTGAGGAAACAAGTTAAATAATAAATAATAGAAATACATGAAGGTTTAAGCCCAGGGAGTGGGGGCAGGAGTTAATACCAGAATTTAATATACTTTTTTTAAAAATAATAATTATATTTTCCTCAAATTTATATACACTAATTAGCATCGCTGAGATTAAATTTTATTTACAATGTTTCATGATGTCTAATATTTTTGATTTATTAAAATTGAAAAGATTCCAGCTAGATATACCAATCAAATACAATTTGCAGGCTAACAGCTGGCGAAAGGTGCGAGGCTGGAAAGGTGCTGCTGTTCCCAAAGGTCGCAGAGGGCACACTGCCCTTGTTCATAGGTCCACCATGATAGTATATGGTGGATACCAGGACCTCAGAGGCTCATCCAGTGAGCTGTGGGTCTTCCATTTTGGTAAGTATCTTTTTAGTAACCTCTTTCCCTATTACTAATTACTATTACATTACTAGTCATTGACTGTGTTACTTTACTTTCTTCAGATCTGTTTTTGTGACAAATTATTGCATTTTTGATTTTTTTTTTTAAACTGTAATTTGTTTAATTTTTCTCTCTCAACCACTCTTTCATGAGTTTATAGAAAGTTTATCAATCGGCTGAAATATGGCTCGTAGAATTTTAATTTATTTATATGTTTTAGTTTTTCTGATGAAAAAAAAATGGCCGAGTGGATCAAGATTAATTTCAATTGCTTGTAGAATAGCAGACCCAGAATTACTTTTTACAAATCCATCACGCAAAAGCTGCGTAAGTTAAACAGATTTTATGTCACAAAAGGCTAGTTTTAATGAATAATCTTGGTTGAGATAAGAAATACATTTACAGGCTAAAAATGACGGTTGAAATAAAAATTAAACTCATGGCATTAATGACCAAAAGGTCAGCACACCTTAAAATAAGAAAAAATTATACTCGCTAAAGTCAGATCTATGCAACCTGTGAAGGTTAGAAGTTTACCTTTTTATTAAGGTTATATAAAAAGGTAGCCTTTTTATTTTTTTAACATATAAAACAAATTCGTTATTTAGGCTTTTTATTCCAAATTGTTGAAATAATTCAACTTTTATTAGTCAGTAGAGTTGTAATTGAGTAGGGATTAGAGGATGACCAAAATTTATGATATAAACATATTCATTTTTTCAGTTAGAAAAAATTATGTTCACCCAAATGAACAAATTGATTTGAGTTGTAAAATGTAATTTTCTAACATTTTTGTTCTTTAACATGTTTATGTAAAGTGCTTGCTAAGAAATATATTAAGTAATATAACTGTGGTGGGTGAGAGTTTCCATCACACTTCCTTCCCAGCTAGTCTATAGCAGAGCTTAGTGTTCATACATAGGGGTATGAAGAATACTAGGAACCTTTGGTAAATCATTTGGTATTGAAAATAATACAGAATGTAAAACATAATAGGAGTAAAATTTAGTTTTCAAACTTGTATTTCTATTTTTTAATGAAAAATAAATTACTTATAATGCTTGATAAGTTGATAACATAAAATGTATCATGAGGAATAAACAGCATTCCAAATTTGCCAGCATCAAATAGATATTTTTATTCTTTAAGTTACTGTATGAATTCAAATGTGAAGTAAGGACAGTTTATGAAATTAAATAACTACTAAAATCTTAATTATTATTAGTATTGTGAAGAAATTTATAAAAATAAATAATAAGAGTAAAATGTAATCCATTCTAAAGTCTCTGATTTTCTTCTCTATCTTTATTTTTATTGATTCATTCATATATTTCTAGGAAAACCCTCTCAAAGAATCAGTTTATTCTCATTCGTGGCATAATATTAGTGTAATGAAAACACAATAAGTGTGTTATATAATAAATAAGTGTAAATATATTTTTTTTTTTTTACATTTATGTTATATAATATTTTTACATAAATAGCGAGGATGATATTTTAGAATGAACTAGGAGGGTTGACTATGGACTTTTTCTTTTCTTGTAAACTGATGAGTTTATTTTATTGGTTGAAATTGAATAATAATATGTGAAAGCTAAAGAGGAAGTCTAAATTGAAAAATAATTCTTAGTTATAATAAGTGTAAAATATTTTCATAAATTATATTTTTACAAAGGTCACAAAGGAAGATCTTAAGTCTATAAATAGGAGTCCTTAACACCTCTTTTTTGTTCTTTTAGGCTTTGTGTCCTGTTTTATTGAAACATGGTAAATTGCTTAATTTACAATGGTGACTTTTTTGTTTAATATACATAATGAACTTTTTTAAATGTTAATTTAATATTTTATGAAAGAGCAGTAAGTGATTATATTGAGTTTTAGAGGGAAAGATTCATCATTGCTCCTCCTGGTATTGCTCCTCAATTAGACTAATAATTTTTTCACAGACCTGAAATTGCCATGAGTTGAGACTAACAGTTTTATTTTTTTTCAGAAAGCTGACAAGATAAAAATCATTTTATTTCCTAGAGAGATATCTTGATTTGTATGTAAATGTTTTAAAATATGTAATCAAATATAAAATAGGGGATATTTGCAAAAGGGAAAGAAATGCATAAATAAATTTTATAATATGAATTTTAAAGTATCACTTAATTATAACTCTGGCCTCCTTCCTGCTCCGTCAATAAAGATTTGTCCACTTTTAAACCTAAAATATTTTTGTAAATAAAATTAAAGTAGTTTTATTTTTGCTTGCTTTTAGCCCCTGCGCATAGTCAAAAATTGTAGACAGACTTAGTCTTCTGAATACACTTCTTTTTTTTATTTCATCATCAATATTAACATTTGTATAGAAGGATATCAAAACTGAGAGTTATTTTTAAATTCATGCCAGTTTCCTAAATTATGCCTTATAAGATAGTCTAAAAAAATTCAAGTTTTTTTTTTTTTCTTATAGATTTAAGAAAGATTAGAAGCTGTAGGTTAATAAAAATCCAATCAATGCAGAAATGATCTTTTGTTGATTCGATACATCCTCAATGTAAGCAAAGGAATGTTATAAATATTAAGTGGATTTTCAAATTCAATTGAGGAGGATGACTGTTGGATAAGTTTGTTAATGGCTAAAATCAGTTAGCGGAAGTGGGGATAGAAAGAATCGAAACTGTCAATATCTTTATTATTGTTAGTTAGACAAAAATTTAAATGGAATTTAAGAGGCGCAAAATGTAATTTTTAACATTTATATTCTCTAATATTTTTTTTTACAAAAAATGCATATTAAGGAAAATATTTTAAAAAGTAAAATGAAAGGTTTAAGGACCGTTCGTATTTTAAAAGTAAACCGTTGAGCAGATTATGCTTGGACTAAATTGGACAAGTGGGAAGGGGTTAGTGAAGTTTAAATTAATCTTCATTTTTATTAGACTTTTTTCATTATTTTAGAAAATTTTTGTTTGATAACAGTTTTAAGACCATTCTACGAAGATTCCCAGTCTTCACTTTCACCAGTCTAAAAATCACCTTAGAGACCTTATGATTTGTACTCTTTATCTTATAAGATAGATCAAATTAGTATTTTATTCTTATCTATGTTCATCATTAATGAAACATAGGATATCTGTTTATTTATGCTGGGACTTTTTTTTTTTTTCAATGTTTTGCCTTGATTAAGAACTTTACTAAAGCTATATTCCATTAAAATTTGGTTAAGAACAATGTAGAAATCAAATAGCCATAGTAATTAATATTAAATTTAATTAATCTTAAGCTTACTAAAAGAATATCATTAGTTTAAATGATTATATTGTTCTGTTCTTTGTTGTCTTTAGAATCAGAATCTTGGCATTTAATATCTGTAGGAAAAAATGCTGCTCCTGCTAGGCACAAACATAGCATGGTTATACATGATGGCTCAATATGGATCTATGGAGGAATGACTGATCTTCAAGAAAAATCAGAACTTTGGAAGTTTGATACTGGTAAGTGGTATAAAGTAAATGGTTTGTATAATTATAATACACAAGAAATCTTATTATGCACATAATATGTACTTGATAAGTTCTTTTGCTTGGCTTGATATATAGCCAATCAAAAGATTTATTAATTGCCCCTGCTATAAGCTAATCAAGACATTAAAATTTATTTTGAAAAATTGTTTGCTTGAAGCTGGAGTTTCTTTACTCCCCATACATATACATATAAGGGGGAGGGTGCCCATGGTGTAGCAGTTAGTGTGCATGACTTGTATGCCATAGGTCCTAGGTTCAAATCCTGGTTTTCGTAAATCTTAAAATTTCCTACTAGGGTGCCCTAAAGTCATTTAATTAGTGTACCAGTGACAGGTTGAGTACACTCCCTCCTGCAGCAGGACTGGCATCTCTGAGGTATAACCATAGGGGATGATAGCCCACTGATTGATAAGATCCATCAGTCTACAGGTGAAAACTTATATAAAGGATTAAACTCCTGTAAAAAATCAAAGATCCTCGTAGTTTAACAGGTGTTGGGAGTTGGGCTAATCACTCCATAAAAAAAAATACTCTTAACCTACAGTTAGCTCAGGTCTGATGGCCTAAAATACCAACAACCCCAGCTTTGTATAAATGATTCTAACTTGCCTAATGGAATATTAAAAGCTTAAGCAGATCAGGAGCTGCCTAATATGTGGTGAAAGAATTAAGTGAGCACATGGAAATGGTGAAGTAGCCATAGATTAACACCCCATGTTCAACAGCGGAAAGCTTGCTGACTCCAAAATATAGGAAAAAGCATAAACCTATTTTCCAACTTAAAGAATCACAGTTTAAGTATTTACTTCAAATTATATTTGTTATAATACAAAGAGAAGGGGTAGGTAATCTGTCGGTCTCCCCTATTTTAATTTAAAAAGCTATAGTTTGACAAGTTGATAAAGTGAAAAATATCAAAAACTTTTAGATTACTCCCATGTAGTACTAGTTTACTATGGACAAGAAAGAAAATCACCAACCTCCCACAATACTCCAATACCCTCTCCATCCTATTCATATTCCATGGACCATATCCCCCTCTCTTGGCCCACCTCCACTCCCTTAACCAAATCATGCCTTATCTTTCCCTCCTTTTATTTCCCTCCCATTTCAACCCCCCTCCCCCCCCCTCTAACTCTAAAAATAATCTCTATAGTTATTTAACAAGAAAGTCACCTCCAACCAATTGATACATACTCTCATTATTGATAAGAATTATGATACTACAGACTATATGATAGAACAGATGAACATATAAAGACTCAAATATTTGGTGGAGTGCTCACAGCCATATCTGTCTGTTAAATCTTAGAACAGCAATTTCCATTGAAAAGTAATCTACAGGCAACTACTATTAGTATATACTCCAATCATCTTCTCTATTTGCAATATTTATTTCCCGCTGGTCCTACAGATGAATTTAACTGAACTTTATAACTTATAAGACAAAGGGAAGAGACAGGAAAACATGTGGCTTCAGGAAAGGTATGCTTGGCTTAGAGAGCTGGGCTGAGGTGGCATTATCTCTATCAGGTGTCTATTCTGGCGTAACACTTACCTCGTCCAACTCTCTCCAAGGAGCCCATTCCCCACCCTAATCCCTGTGAGGTGATGATATTTAAAAAAAATATATAAATATTGACCCCATATCTGACAACAAATTGTTATGGACTATGGGTCAGTAAATAATAACTCACAAGATAAATTAAAGTTAATTATGCAAAATAAATATACCTAATAATAACAAACCAATCTACTGCCCACACTAACTAATACATAAATAAATATACAATATAAATTATTTACAGCTAATAAATTAATTAATATGTACCAATAAATTAAATATGCTTATTTACAAATAGGCCTCAAGATAACTTGTTAACCTCTGTCACTTACCACTTATCACTCTTGCCAGTACTGCAGAGCCTGCGACCAGCCCGTGATCTGGCACAGAATCTGCCACAGATGGAGACTAACTTATTGCTGACTCAGGAGCCACTGGCGAGCTGCTTATAAAACTTCTTGGAAGTGGCAAGACAGATCTAGAAGGTTCTTTATGGATTTCCAAGTAAGCCTTCTTCCCCTTCCAAGATAGACGAAGGAAACAGATATCATCCTTCAATTGGCCCCTTCCTGAACAGGTCTTGCTCTCACCCCTCCTACTTCCCTAGTCTTTAATAATAATAACAAAGAAAACCACACTAAAGTAATTAAAGTCTGGCATAGATGGTTGGCCAGACTATCTTATACCTCTATCTTATAGAACCATAGAAGGCTCATAAGTTTAGTGCCAAATTGCCATTAAACAATTTCATATAGGGACATTGGACCTACCTAGAACATTGAATTTTATACACCCTTTAAGTGTATCATGAGCACATGAAAGTATTAAGATAAAGTTCATCTTAAGTGTGTATGCTCCCAAATTGTCCTCATTCAATTATTTTCAATTTCAACATATTTGTTTGTATCCTATGTAGAATCAGTGAAGATCTGTAAAAAAATTACAAAAGTCTCATCATGACACCAAGTTGACTGGCTTGATTCTGAAATCAGCTTAATAAAATGCTAAAATATTTAATAATTTACATAGATATCTTAAACTGTTCACTATTCTGGGACCATTAACATTTTAATTGCTTTAGATCAAGTCAAAGTTTCTACAGCAATGATTCTAACATGTAACTCTGAAGTATCTAGAAATGAGTATGTAAACTTCAAGCATGTTGCTAGTCTTAATCAATGGATTAGAAAGAAATATCGTTCCCTGGAAATTTTTTTTGCTAAATGTTTATTCCAAGTTGAATTTGTTTTGTGCTCTATATTTCTTGATATATAATTGTGGAATCAATTATATATATATATATTATATCATTATATATTATCGTTTCAGTAAGAAAAGCATGGACTCAGATCAAAAGTAAAATGGGACCTGGAGCTCTTCATAGTCATGCTGCTTGCAAACTGCCTAGTTCTATGCTAATCTTTGGAGGAGAGAGGGGTGGCCAACCAAATAATGAATTGTGGAGATTTCATTTTGGTAAGAATAATCATAAATCCAAAGCTCATACATAACTGTGTTTACTATATTGCCAAATATATATTTTGACAAATTTATACTGATTTTAATTATTTAAAAAAAAATTAATAATTTTGTATACTATTTTGTTTTTGATTTTTTAATTTGTTTTTAGCTACTGAAACATGGGAGAGATTAACTTTTGAAGGTTCTGTTCCTCAGCCTCGATCAGAAACTGTTGCTCTTATGATACCAGATCTTCTTCTCCAAGAAAATAATTGTGTGAGTAAAAAGTCTCCGAAACGATTTCGAAGTGGAGGCTCTATTGAAAGACATCAGCCTAGAACTCTTACTCGTGCCAACACTACTACTGCATCTAATATCAGTATTTTAAAGGAAATTTCTAAATTATCTCAGCTTAATCTCACCAGATTAAGTCAATCAAGTAAATGCAGCTACTCTGCACTGAGTAGTTCTGAAAGTATATCAGAAACTTCTCTTTGTGGTGAAATGGTTAAATCTCAAAGTGCCAATGTAATTGCTAAAGCTCTCACATCCCCTAGTGGCATGACTCCTACAGCTCTCCCTCGAGATCCAATTTCAGTTCCAAATTTTGCTTCTTTGACTAGTTCTTTGACTCCAGTGGAAGTAACAAAACTAGTATATTTAGAAGATGAATCAACAACTGAAACAAAGCAGGATTTTCTTTCATTACACCAACAAATGCAGCCTAAAAAAAAACCTTTTCCAAAATCAGCTTCTGTGAGATTTGGAAATCCACTTACCACACCAGAAGAAATATCTGAAACTTCTGATTATGCAAGCATGGAAACAATGAACCGTGTATGTTCTAATTATAACACAGAAAAGCACAAAAAAGAAGGGCCCTTTAGTTTTGCTAATCCGAATTACATGGGTCCTGATATAAAAGACATAATCTCTGAGAATGATTACTCTTCATTGACTAGCCCAGTGGAAAGCATTGCTGAAGACCGGACATCCAGCAGGACTGACTTGATTGAAATGAAACCCATGCCACCAAGGAGTCTCCCTTTAGCTCTGAACAATTCCTATAACAACCAGTTAAATAAGAAAGGGAGAGCTTATAGTGCAAGCAGGGCTGATGCTGAGAAAACATCATTTTCTGTATTGATAATTGGTGGAAAAGAAAGAGGGCAAGTAACTGTATTTAAAAGGCCACTTTCAATTTGGAAGCTACAGTTAACTCCTATATTATTTTAAAATTCTCCCCATGAATATTTGTTTTATTTAACTTAATTTTTTATTCAAAAACTGAAATATGAATAATTCAGTTCCTATATTACAAAAATTAATTACTTTATCAAAGTTAATGATTTCATAATTATTTTAACATAAACAGATTACTATATTTTACATTATTATTTTAAATATATTGTACCTTAAGTTGTTTTATTACAGTTAATTAATTTTTTTATTTGAAAATTAGTTGATCTGTTGCTTTTTGAAGTCTGGTTGTCAGTTATATTCTAAATTACATTGTTATTTATAGTCAGTAAGTGATATAATATAATACTTTTTTGAAATTTTAGATTTTTAATTTAGAAAGATATTTTTTAAAAACTCTCATTTACAATTTATATTTGTTAAATTATATTTGTTAATTTTTTTTTGTTGGTTTTCTTTAAACCAGACTAGTAATGAGGTCTTTAATATTGACAAGAACTTTAAAAATAGAAGTGCTAGTTTCCTTTGTTCATTCATCAAATTTTAACATTTACCAAAAAAATAAAAAATAAATTATACTATTAAGATAATTTAGCTTTTGAGTATCTTAAAGCTATTATTGGTAAAAATGTCATAATTTGACTTACTTTAAATAATTGTAATACTCTTACTTAAATTAATACAAGTGTGTGTATGTGTTTTGAACAATTTTTATTTTTGAATATTTTAATGTTAAATATCAGCCTTATTGGTTTGTTACCATTAAAACATATTAGCTTCTAAGATACATTACACATGTGACCTTATCTAAAGAAAGAAAATAACTTTTTTTTTCTTCTAAATATAGAAAACTCTCAGAATGTTTTTAATTGATAGATTAATGCCAATTTGAAATGTTTTTCTTCAAACAAATTTTGGTTGTGAGTAAATTCCAATTTATAAGTGTTTATAATTTTAAATCTCAATTAATCATGAAATTACATATATGTTATGTCTATTTGAATTTATTAATTTTTTATGTATTAA
>KZ807456.1:86795-102837 GCA_000696205.2 Oncopeltus fasciatus
CTGAGTATATATATATATATATATATATATATATATATATATATAAAGATAATTTGGTTTTCTATTATAGGAATCAACCAAGGAATCATTTTTATTATTTATCATTGTATTAAGATACAATAGTAATATGTGAATGATCTGTTTAAAAGTCTTTCTTATCTTAGGTATTCTTAGATTTATATACTTAAATAACCCAACAAGCTTGGCAAGACAGTCTATACATTACAGTCTATGTTTATAAATAATATATTGGGCAGAAAAAAGTAAGTTGTTTACCATAATAACAAAAATTAATTTTGAGTATAGCTTAACAATAAATAAGCCAATTTAGCAGGAAAGATACTTTTTTTTTCTTTTTTAATTTATCTTTATTTTTTCCAAATCAATGTTTAGATGAAAATTAAATGAGAGATGTCTTTAATCTTTCAAACTATATTGGCACTTTGGAAGCTCTTCTAATTTTTGTTCTATAGTTTTAAAATAAAATCACGAAAGGAAAGGAAAAAAGTAAAATGTTGAGTTAATACTTTTTTCTACCCATTTAAACTTCATAATATATTCTTAGGTTTATCATGTAGTTTTATTAAAATATGTATCCTCCTGAGGTTATGTGAGATGGGCAGCCCCTTTCTAAAGCTGGTAAGCCAGAACTAGCTTCCCCATTATCTTTCTTTTGTACCCCTTCCATTTCCCGTGGACCCCTGGCTGTCTTGTCAAAGCATTCTTGATCTTTTACTCCTATTGTCTATTATAAGTAGGAGTGAAATACTCGAGAAAAAACAGTATCTTAGTTGTATTGTAAAATTTAAAGTTCTGAGAACAGCCATTTAATTAATAATTCAGTTAACACTTAAACCCAATTTATCTGGCCTAGGTCCTTATGGAAAAACAAAAGACTTCAGGAACCTGCAAAGTTTGTTATAACTCCTGGGTACCAGACTTTTTGTTTTAATGTGTCTAAGTTTAATGAACACTCAATTAACTTTCATCTATGACTTTCAAGCATCCCGATCTGTCCAAATTATTATTAATTATTAGCGGTTTCGGGGAGTAATAAATAAGTAAGAACATATTTTTAGTGACCAAGCTAGTCGTCCATTTAATTCATATGAGTTATTGAAGTCTGATAGATATTAATCAGTCTGTACCTGTATAGATTTACTTTGTTTTGATAAATTTATGAATAATCCAGAGTTTATATAGGCATATATATATGAGGATTAAGAAATTTTTATAATGTTTATACTTTTCAGACTTAGAAATTAGTTTGTACAAATATTCAAATTAATGTATAATACTCATAGATTTAGTAAATTTGACTCTTTAGGATCACTCAAAATTTCACAGTGAAAGCTCCAAAATTTACTCATTTTATGTGGATAAAATGATATATTTATATGTAACTAGTATCATTTAACTACATATGAGTAGTCAATTTATAATTAATAGTTACTGGTTTCAGATTTATTACTTCTAGCCAATGATAGTGCAACAATAAAATAAATAATAATTATAAAGAGAAGGTTTCAAATTCTAAGATCAGAATATACTTGAGAATTCTTTACGAGAACTATTACCAATAATTAATATATATTAATATTATAATATATAAAACAGCATGAGTAAATAAAATGAATAATGCTTCAAACTCCAAGAAGTATAATTTATTTAAATTTTTTCTAAATAATTTTAACAGTGTCAGTGTTAATTCAACAGTGCTTTATTGACTCAAATAAATATGGTTTCATATTTATTAAATGCAGATTAAATAGTTGAAGTATAGTTGGTTTTCTTCTTACTTTCATGTTTGCTATTACATTATTATAACTATGCAGACAATTAACTAAGTCAGTATCTATTAGTTATCCATTGTAGCTTGATTTCCTAATTTAATAAATCAATAAAAAATTATTGATAAAATGTAATGCCAAAAATTGTTGTATATTTATTTAGCCATTTAACTCACTAAATCTATTATTCAGGATATATCATGAAAGATTTGTTTTATTATATAATAAATGTAATATTTTATATTTTATTTTACATACGTTCATCTGTGTTTTCGTTGTCTTTGCAATAATAAATATGGTTACAAAAATGTATATATATTAGCTCTTGAAAAAGTGTCAATGTGGACTAGAATTGTTTGAATTATATTTAATATTTTTTAATACGTTTAGTAATCGTTATTCATTTTAATTTTACGTTAAATTATTTTTTAATATTATAAATAAACTTATAAACTACTAAAAATAAATAAATTGTCGGAATACAAAATAATGTATTTGAGAAAGAAATGAAAAAAATACNTAAAGAAAAAGAAAAATCTTACAATTGAGGAAGAAGGAATGAAAAAATTTAACAAATTCTACAAAATATATATGTGAATCTGTATATATATTTCAACTTTAATAAATATTTCGTTTGACAGCCAGTAAACTTGTTTAAAATATTTAACAAATTAGTCTTTTAAAACAAGTTTTAAAGTATTACACTAATTTTAATATTTAACTTGTCTAACTGTTTGTAAAAACCAACTATCTTAAGTAGGTTAAACCTGTTGTTTAAACATTATTTTCTTTTAAATACTTTATCAAGTCTATTTCTAATGTGCTATAATAGTTCTATTAGTATTCACTAGGACAGCTAGGGAAAGAAAAATTAATTAATGAAATAAGAAGTCTTAAATAATATTATGTCAATATCAGTGTTTTCCCATTGACCTGCCTTTTTTAAAGAAATTATTTAAGCTGCTTTCTGAACATTTTTTACCAGTTTAACAAGGGATGATTCATTTCATTGTAATTTTGAATATTTTTTTTGTTTTATATAATATTTCAATATCCATCCGGCATGGATTAATATGGACATAACCTACATAAAATGTTTTGCATATAATTTTTTTGAACTTGGAGAGCTAATTATACTAGTGAATTTTGATGACAAAATAAGTTCTGATACAAGAGTTATTTAATATTTGGATATAATTTCCTAATTATATTATGAAATTTTAATTCTCATCAGAATAATCATCTACTACACAAAAAACAATTTTGAGACCTGTCCTTTCTAAAATTAAACAAATATTTTCTCTTTTTTAAATAAAGTATTTTTGAATTTGTCACAAAATCAATTAAATTCTTTTGTATAATGCTTCTGCAGCTCTGTTTTATTTACATTTTTTTGTGCGTTATTTGTTTATTTTTATTTTTTTGGAGTAATTAAATTATAGCATATCTCAACATTCTTGTTAGACTCAAAAACAAACCTAAGTAAGGTCTCATCATACAATTATTCTATTGACATTGATATCTTTTTTGCTCTTTTTCCTCCATTTTTCTTTTGGAGTTTTTATTTATAAAATTTTTGCCCTACTAATATTTTATTTAACTTTTAATTGGTTAAGTTTATTGACATTTTATTTAAAGTATAGGGATACATTTTTATTGTATACATAACATATTATACAAATAGTGTTGATGTACGTATATTGATAACTTGTTAGCTACTCAGTAAAGAAAATCAGTGTCTGATTAATTTTGATGTTAAGTGAAGCAAATATTTTTGCCGTTATTATATAATTTCAATTATAAACTTTAACCATACCATTAGAGTTAGTAGATTATTTTTATCATTAACTTTTTTTTTTAGGAAAGTATTTTATATTTCTTAATTACAAGTAATTTGTAAACCCTTTGTATTATAGATTTAAACTGTTAACTTTTTCCATCCATGCAAGTTCTTTCCATTTAGCTATTGCACTCAAATTTTCAGTTCTACTTTAAATTGAAATGAATGAAGTCTTAAGTAAGGTGAACTTTAAGCGCATAATCACTGGAATTTTTGTAATATAATTTACAAATATTATTTTTGAAGAAAAAAAGTTAAGGTCATGGAAGAACTCAAGCCCTGTTAAACCTTAGGGAGAAGTTTCTGACATAGCGGAATTAGGGCCCACGTGTTGCTGAGATCAGCACTTCTGGCTAGTTATCAGAAAACATAGATTTGATATCCTCAGTGATCTAAAAAAAAATTTTCTTTTATCTTTACTTACTTTACTTTTTCTTTATAATGTCCTAAAAATAATGTGGATCATGATGATGACCTTCATTTATATAACAAATTTCATATGATAAAATATACTTATATTTGTCTTATAACATATGAATTCATAACTTTTTAAGCCCTAGACAACTCATGACTGCTTTTTAAAAATGTATATGATAATATATATATATATAATTATAACTCATGATTAAGTAAATTGGTTATATTAAATCCATGCTCTGTTTAAGAAACAGAATAAAATTTCTACTAGGGAAAGCCAGAGGCTCTCTTAATTTTCCTTTTTTAAATGCTTTTAATATTTATAATTTATTTCATGGTTAACCAGAAGTGACTAAGGTATCACCATAGTTGGAACTGAATATCAAATAAATTTCAGTTACTACCACTTTTTATTTGTGACTTCTTCATTTCAGTTTTAATTTTTCAATTTTCACTTTTTCTTTTTTTAATTTCTCACACTTTCTGTTTACCTGTATATTTCTTAAAATGAGTAAATGAAAATGACCTTAGATTTAAATGCATTTCAGTTTTTATGTTAAGGATTTTGTGAATTATTGGTTAATTTTGTTGATTTTACTTTTGACATTAAAAAAAAAATGTTTCTCTATGTTTAGGTCAAATTAATGTTCTATGTTGTAAGAGTGTTAGATTTTAATGTAGATTTTAGAAAAATATATCATTGTTAAATCATTTAATTTTCTTAAGGAGAGAATCTCTCCCTTCTCCCCCTGCAAATATACTTTTTAGAATGGCAGTTCATTAAGGGAAAAAACAAACAAAAAAAAACAAAAAAAAAAACATGGGCTACTACAAAATAGATATCAGTTTAACTGCTGGATACACCAAGGTCTATTCCATTAAACTCCCTCTTCTTCTAATGGGTTGAAAACATTAGATGGTGGATGTACATACTTCTTCAGTATTTACAACTAGTACCATCTGAGTAAAGGTATAGAAGCCATAAATGATAGTATAGATGAATCCAAACCTTACCTATTATTTAAAATATATATGTATATTTCTTAAAAACCTGTTTTGAAAAAATATTTGGGCGAGAGCAGAAGATTACTGGGGATAAAAATTAATTAATAATAAAATAATTAAATATTTTGAGAATATTTTCAGACTCATTCTAGTTGGTACAGAGGATGAAGTCAGATATCTTCTTTATGTTTTTTTGCCCTAGGGTGTGCGAAACTATTTAACGAAAGCCTTGACTAAATTTTAATGTAATTTTGAGAAAGTTGTGAGGCTGAGAGTTGGTTGGATATGAAAGTAATGTCTGCCATCATTCTGGTGTAGTCGTCTTCCTGACACAGCTGAAGAATATTACCTCACACAAGTCTAAGAGCATCAGTTTGTGGGATGAGAAAGGTAGGAAGGTGAGAAAGATATTTTTCAGAATCAGTTTAAATGTCCCCAAGAATACTGATGTGACCAAGAACATACCAATTCACTTTGCTACACCAAAAAAATATATTTCTACCTACAGATGTATTGAAGAAATAAGACTATGTGTGTTGGTAAATACAACAATATTTTTGTTTGATATATAGGTGTTCATTTTGCGAAGTGACGTCAGAGGTTCAGCGGCCATCCTACATTTTGGAACCTCTGAGGTGGTATAATCTGGCTGATGCTGCATGCACTCTAGTCCTGTTGCAAGTTGCCTAAAACACATGTCCTCATTTCAGTTAGAGCTTTTTAATGTTCAACATGGAGGAGTAAATTTAAGTGCAGAAGGGAACAGGATAAGAATAAGCCAATCACCTGCGCCAGTCAAAATTATAGGGGCAGGAAAGATACTGAGCTGTGAGATAATTAGTTCCACCTGTTAGTACCTTATTTTATACACTATTTAAATGGAATTCCATATAATATTTCCATATTTCATATCAGCGTCCTTTCTAAAAACCATATAACATTATATGAGTATCTCTCAAATACCATGCAAGGAAGTCCAGCACACTATACCAAAACAGACAGTCTTCAGCCCTACTTCATTAGTTCTCACCACCAACAAATTCTCATTTCCCTTACTCAAAATTATTTTTAACACCACTTACCCAATTGTGCATTATTTGGTATTATCCCCTAGTATATGACCTTCGACTGAAATGGGGATTTGGTGGTAGGAGCTTTTCAAGTCCATGATACTAAAGAAGTTCCACTCTGTCAACCTGTTGATGAGGACGACTACTCTGGGAAGAGGGTAGGCGTCCAGCAGCTTATAGGGGTTGATTGTCTAGGAACAGTCGATAACCATCCTCTTACGGTGGTTCTCGCACTGAGTGACGAATACCTGGGCCCTCTAACGTGACTGGCTCGGCTCAATCTATCCTCGAGCAGCTTCTTGACTTCTGACTTGATGACGAGGTAATCCTGCTTGGAGTGCCTCCACGACTTGACCACAATTGGCTTGAAGTCCGGTTCCAGGTGTGTGAAGTGGCGAGCTTGCGAACGCGAGCTACCGAAACGCCGCATATAGTTAAAGTGTTCTTGCTGCCGCCCACCCGAACCTCGACAGCGGAGAGGAGTCTGATGACGTCATGTCTAACTATGACGTCTGCTCATAGTTGAAGAAGAACAAGTAGTCTTATGGATCCGTGCTTGTGACCCAGTGTGTCTCAAGAGCATTCGCAGCATTTGGTAATCGTAGAGGAGTTAGATTTCGCAGCCATTACGAATTATCTATCAGAACATCAATAAAGACCTAACTCACTTTAACTTATATCTTCTATATGAAGATATTCACTGATTGTCCGGGAAGAAGAGGTAGGCAAGACACTCTAAGAAACTTCTAAATGAAGGTGATATGCTTATAGGAAAGGGAGAGGCAATTTGTTGTGTATTGTATTGCATTAGTCTTATTTTAAGTAACTAAGTGGAGTAGAGTTATTTTTCAAAGGTTGTGTTGCTTATTCCATTATTGAAATATCACCTTAAGTGTGTATTCATTTAGTAGTAATAAAATGATAGTTTTCGAATATTTTGTGTTATGTAAATTTAAGCGAGTAAATATAATTAATATATATTATTAATATACNTATTAATATAGTAAATATTAATTTTTAGTGCCGGTATAAATTCTTAAAAAATACATAAGAAAGAGCCACACTTTAGTGATCATTCGCGAAAATCCCGAGTCTCCTAAAAATAATAGAACCGCTCTTAAAATTTTGCTAATGAAAAACAAATCACATGTTTAGTTTTTTTTTTCTACAATACTATGACTATACAATTCGTGTTTCGTTATTATATTTTATTGCCATCTTAGCACTGTTAAATTGTGTCATTGTGAAATTGAAGATTTAGTAGAATGCCCGAAAGAAAAGTTGAGACAGACTTTCTTTCAACCAAATATTTTCAAAAGGAATACGACGCTCTGCAGAAAAAAGAAGAACAGAAACGTGATGGTAAGTAACAAACAAGAAAACATCATAATTACATACCAATGCAGGCATTTCCCCAGAAAAATATTGCTATTGGCGATATAGTACTTTCATTCTACCTTGTTCTTTAAGAAGATTGGTAAATGTGGCATTTCGACAAAGAGTTATCTACATGAGGGGCAGCTAGTGATCAAGACTATGGACCTTGCCTTTTTTAAGTAGATTTCCTTTAAGGAGGATTTGAAAATTTTCAACGGACTTTTGATCCTAAATTGGAGTAACTAAAAATTATTCGAGGAAGCAGGTAATGAGAGGACCAGACCCGTCCGGGAAGGAGCCAATTGAAGGTTTACACCTGTTTATTTTCGCCATGGAATTGAAGTAGAGATACCCTGAAGTTATAAAAGCAGCTCGCCAGCGGCCCCGCGAGTCATTAGTAAGTGTTAGTCGGTTGTAGATTCTTTGTCAGATCACGTGTCTCAGAACGTCGTGCTGGTCGTAGCATTTGCGGTGTCGGTAACAGTGAAGTGACAAGTGACAGTAATTAGCAAGTGTTTTGGTAAATATTGTAATTAGGTCTCTTTGTAAAATAAGCACATTTATTTCATTTATATATATTCTTTTGATTAGCAGCAAGTAATTTATATTTTCTATTTAATTATCTATTAGTAAGGGCACTAGGTTAGTTTGTAATTAGTAGAGGTAGTTATTTGTTATAATAAATTAATTTATATTTATCTCTGTTCATTAATTGTTACTGACCTATTGCCCATAACAGTACTATCAGATTTCCCACTAGGAAATCAAGCTAATCACGTTGATAACACGACACGGCATTAAAAATATTTCAACAAATCTTCTCCGATCCTAATTGGAGATGCTAATAAAAATGGTCCTTTAAAATGTATATATATTTGTCTCTATGCGCTCTAGCGGCCGCAATTTTTAATATAATGAAGCCTAGTTTGGCAGTAAACTTCCTTTTTGCAATCTGTTGTTTGAGTTCGTAAAGGTAGCAAATTAAATACTTCATATTAATTCAGGCAATAATGATTTTCTAAATCCTTATCTTTAAATTAAAATTATTTACTTACTCAATTATTTACTTTTTTTCTTATAATTTAATGAATAATTAATGATANTAGGAGGTCATACATTTTTTTTAACACAATTTTCTTGGGAAAATGTCCTATTTTTAAAAGAATATTCGCCGAAGTTCTGGTTTACTATATATGCCACCTCAGGGGTATCAAGAAAAGATATGTCAAAATGGAGATATCTCCTTTGTCACACACGCACATCGCAAATACAAACTTTGCTTTCTATTTTAATGAAAATTAATTTATTTATTTTAAATTTTTAGAGAGATATCGACATCTTTTTGTAAAATTATGACAATGCACCAAGATTTTAATACGAGGAATAAAAAAATTTGTGTATGTCCAGACTACCCTCCTGAATTATTTATAATTTACGTGGGATAAAAAACCACAACCAAAATAAAATATTTAATAATAGTCATAGTGTAATGGAAGACAGAGTTCTTTTTTTGATAATTTGAACTAATATTGCCTCATGAGACATCCTTTCTGAAATTTGACTTGAAAGAGAACTATTGCACTAGAGATCATTCCATGTTGGTATCCAAAAGCAGCAACTACACTGATGGATCGACGCCCAGTTGAAAAACGAAGAGAACTGGAGTTTGTAAACTCTTTCCGAAATAAACGCCAATTACACAAGTCCCTATACATTTTGATGGAGAATTGAAGACTAAAACTCTTGATGAGATAAATAGAAAAAAATTATAATATATAATAATATACATATATAGTATTACACTTGTATATATTTANTTTAAAATTTAAAATGAAACTTTCAGTCCCGAAAGTGCACAATTTCAGAGGATATACATATGACGATAAGATTTGAACTTATTTATTTTTTGCTTACATGTTTTCAAGTATTTTTGTTAACAAGTATTTTTTGTTTTATTTTCAGAGTTTATTTGAAAATGTATTTCTAAACTTAAAACATTTTTGCAAATTTACATTATAGGGAAGTATCATTCTCCATATAATGGAAAAGCCCTGGAGATGTTTTGTAAATGCCACCCCCAACTTGAAGAAACTGATTTGTCATTTACTTTTATCTAATGTCCGAAAAATACAGGGGAAATACATATACCACCTATTGTCAAAAATTTTTGTTAGGAACTTAATATATCAGATTATTCAGGACGGAGAAAAATTCGAACAATAAAATCCTTTATGTTGTAGATAGTTAATTTTATACTTAAATTAATATTAAATTTTATACCCATTATAATACAGAAACACACATATCTAAAGGATACAACTATTCAAAAATTTCTAATTTCTTAAAAATATAAAGAAATTGAGTGGAGCTTTTTATATGAATGGAGTTATATAATTGCATAAATAATAGCTACTGAATAACTTTAATAATTCAAATTTTGCTTGGTTTATGCACTTCCCGTGTGGCAGGCGTTTTGAATACTAATATTCTGCTTTACTTATTTACAGGGAACCAATTGGCATACTGTGAATGATCAAGGGCTTCCGGAACAGTTCTATAATAATTTTTCTACAGTTTATGATCTAAATTACAACAGGTCTTGCCCTAAATTACTTAAGCAAAAACCACAAATTGACTTGACAGAGAACTATGTAAGAAATGTCTAAGCAACATCTATATCTTTTAATATGAATTTCCTTATTTACTTCTATTTATTTTCATCATTAAAGAAACATTGTAAAGGTGCAGCTGATACTTATGTATCTGTGACCGCTTCACTGCGGCTCTGTTATCAACAGGAATGATGCCTATGGTAAAGATGAACGGTAGTTCTGGTCACCGCTACTTTCCAATAGCTTCTTCGCCCATGAATACTCCCTCTAACATTTTTCTTTGCACTTACTCCAAATCAGCATTTTGACATCAGTATTATGTGATGGCCAGAAGTACCAGCTAGAATGTAGTCAGATTAACACAAACTTCAAGACTGTGGATGTTGTCGAATTTTGGACAGCGATGCACTGGTTGGAGATTTGGTATGGAATAAGGTGTTAAAGTCACACTAAACGGACTGTCCGAGACTAAACAGTTGGAACTTCTTTAACTGTAGGTTCCCTTGAACGGTAGCATAGGAGTTTTTTTGTTGTTTTTTTTTCAGATTTTCAGTGAGATGTCTTTATTCTTCATTTTATAAAAAAGTTATATATATATATAAACAGCACTTCTTATAAAAAAGTTTCTTCAACACAATTGGTGTATCAGTCATCTGGTGCATGTATGCAAATTTCATAAAATTGATGTATGGTAATTAGGAAATTCAAGTAAAAGGCCAAAAAAAACTGTTATCTTTCCCTCAAGAGAATGAGTAGATGCCTCTGCTGTTTCTCCTCAATGGAAAATATTTGCTCATATGGTGGAAAAATATTGCAATGGGGTTGTAAGTGGTATAATATAATAATAGTCATAAATAATTCATGAGAGGGAACAGAATAAAAAATCTATCTGTCCTCACCAGGAATCGAACCTGGATCTCTTGCTATCCGGGCCTAGTATGCTGACCGTTACACCACAAGGACAGGCTAGATATCTCACTCAATTCCCTCTTCACTAGCGAGAGCCTAACTTACGAGAAAGACGAGAACTTCGTCTTAAACTCGAAGTAGCTGACATTGTCATACATTTTGTCGGCTCTCGTCATTTACTTTATTAAATTTTAATTTTTAAATATTTTATTTTGGTTGTGGTTTTTTATCCCACGTAAATTATAAATAATTCATGAGAGGGAACAGAATGAAAAAAAAATCTATCTGTCCTCCTTTATAATTTACGTGGGATAAAAAACCACAACCAAAATAAAATATTTAAAAATTAAAATTTAATAAAGTAAATGACGAGAGCCGACAAAATGTATGACAATGTCAGCTACTTCGAGTTTAAGACGAAGTTCTCGTCTTTCTCGTAAGTTAGGCTTTCGCTAGTGAAGAGGGAATTGAGTGAGATATCTAGCCTGTCCTTGTGGTGTAACGGTCAGCATACTAGGCCCGGATAGCAAGAGATCCAGGTTCGATTCCTGGCGAGGACAGATAGATTTTTTTATTCTGTTCCCTCTCATGAATTATTTATAATTTACGTGGGATAAAAAACCACAACCAAAATAAAATATTTAATAATAGTCATAGTGTAATGGAAGACAGGCAGCACTCCGTTCTTCAAAGACCCCTCCTAACTTATAATTTAATTTATAATGTCTGCAACCTTTTTGGGAAACAATCATTCTTATGCCAAATCAACTTCTGGGCTGTGTCAGCAAGTTTGAGAAGAAGAAGAAGTGATAAGCTTCTTACAATGGTCCAAAACTGGGTGTTTGGAGAGCTAACTTCATTTTGATGCATCACGGTCAACTGCCTCAAAACGACAGGTAGTATTAGTCGATATTTTAAGCGTTTTTATAAATAAGCTATATGTGTGTTTGTTAATATATACGTTAATATGCATCTACCGTATTATATATATATTTAAAAAAACAGTTTTAGTTTAGTTTTATCAGGCCTTCCCCCTAAGGGTTGCCCTGTTTTGTCAGAGCCCAGATCCCCTCCTGGAGACCTCTTCCTGCCATTTCTTCACAGACGCCTCCCACCCACACTGATCTGTGTCGTTCTCTATCTCGAAATCCACTAGGCGGCTAGTCATTATCCTTCGAGGCCACTTATCCATGGACCTATGTCTGCAGTGACCGACTCCATGATTCCCATTCTCTGGAGTAAAGGCGGGGATCCATGGTCCACGTTTCGGACAAGTTAGAATGACTTCAACAATTACGGTGAATAAATGCCTCTTATTGATTGAGATCTGAGACAGTACTGTTCCATAAAAATGGTCATTCATTCCTCACGACCTGCCCACCGAGCTCTGTCTTCCTCTCACATCCTTTGCTTATGAACTCGATCTTTCTAACTAGGAGCACAAATATTTAAAAACGTCATCTTGAGCGCAGGATTCACTGTCAACCACGAAGCCATCACAGCTTTTCTCCGCGACAGAATACTCGACCTTGTTATTTTAATCTTCACTCTCCAAACACTTCCAGAAAGGGATTCTATTCAAGGTGGACGTTATTCCATGCAAAAATAACTTGACCATCAGCGGAAAATTATGATAGGAGGAGATTGTCTTTAATTAAGAAACTCTTCTACAATACTCGGCATTCCTGTCCTCATACAGGAAAATCTTAAAGACCATGGGCGATATTAAGTGTTTAAGGGCTTTGGTAGCACGGAAAGCTGGTGACAGTCCCATCCCATTTTTTTCTTCTATTGCAATACTAATAGCGTACGGCTTTTATCACGACTCCCTTATCCCTATCTCTGGAAGAACGGACATTAGTTATTCCCTTTAGATACAACCATATATAGTTGCATAGTATACTAATCTGCCTGTTCCTTCTGCATTACAAATCTGCTCAAGACTGTCCCTGAGTAGACCCACAACACCTTGTATACAAATTACTCTGTAGTTCCCTCAAAACTTTCTATCACCTTTCTTAAAAATGGAACTAATATACTCGGTTTTCATTTCCTCAGGTAGCTACTCTCGCGTTAGTACAATATTGTCCAGACTTGTCAGTGCTACCAATATTTTTTCAACACCATCATGATCCATCCGGGACTTGCAGCCTTACCTCTTTTCGCTATTCTGATCACCCATAACACCTCCTTTTTCTCCACATGAACATATCGATTATTCTGGGGACGAGAGATACGTCAGAGAGAATACAAATATGGCACTCTGTCTTCCTTTAACAAGGCTTGATTATGTACTTTTCATATCATTCCACTGATTACAGGTGCAATGTTCCCGCAGTGACTTGAGGTTCCGCCATGTTTCCTTGACCTTGTTGAACACAAGGGTGCTCTCTATTCTTCTACAACAGTTTCCAGGATTCATTCTTTTGCCTACTTAAATTACAGGGTATTTCCAGGGTAACACAAACCAATTTGGTCTCTACGACTATATGAAAAAGAAGTGGGAAAAAGATACGAAGTTTGAGATGCATAATATTCAAACAACGAATCAGGAGACATATACAGTTCACGAAACGCCTCAATACTGTGGCCGAAGATCTCCATACAAGTATGTTCAGTTCGTGGCATTATTGCTTTTCCATTTTATCTATTAAATAAGAATTTATTTAAACAAGTAACGGACATAACAAATACATTACTGCCCATAAAATAACTCCTAAATAAAAATCGCCATAGAAGGTCTATAAAATAAATTTAAATCAAACATTTAACAAATTGAATGTGAATAATAAATTAACAATAAAAGATTAATGGTATTAACAATTTGGGAATAGGTAAAATTTTGATTAAGCTGTATCGCATTTCTGTTTCATTAGAATTAGAACCCTATGAAACTAGACCTCTTTTTTTCTGCAGTACTCTATGCTGTTGAACATCTAAATACTTTTATTAAATAATTGTTAAGTAATAAATAAGTTGCCAATTATATTGCATTTTAGTAATTTTATTTTAGAAAATATTTCTCTCTCTATTAGAAATTAAATTTGCGTTAAAACAATAAGTTTAAAGGTAGTATCAAGAACAGGAAGTCTCTCTTCACCCCTCACCGACGAAGTGCGGGAGATCACCGATAATTTTACACCATGTGATTTTTTCTTTTAGTCACTTTCTATCCCACCTGTTCTTCATTACAATATATCGCAGCCGCGAGTGTTTCATAATATATAGTAGTAGTAGATCATAATGGAGGGCAATCAACTTCTAGGTTATTACGCCCTATAAATACCCTTTAATATATTTACTATAAATTAGTTAATAAAAGACAGGAATNGATATATATATATATATGTGTGTAGTAATAAATCTCAGAATTAATACTCACAGAGCATCCTGTTCAGAACCACAGTCCCCTCTACCCATAGCAAGGCATGATCAGAGTCATTTAATGATTTTTAAGTATTTTTTCCAAGTTCAAGTGATTGAACAACTTCCCGACACGGCTTCAGATTTGCAACTGAAGACGAGAGAGTGCGCCTATATCCACATTCTCAAAGCCACTTTAAGACCTGGTATCAATTGCCAACGATAGGAGGATTTGGGAAAACCCAATCGCCTTCCCCCATCTTTGTGTTCCTTCCGCAACACCAGCCTCTCTTCACTCCTCACTGACGAAGTGCGAGAGATCGAGAAAATTTTACTCCTTGTGATTTTTTCTTTTTTTTTGTTCACTGCACTCTCTATCCCACCAGTTCTTGATTGCTACATAACACAGTCGAACAAGAAGACCCAAAACTGGGTTTTCCACATGCTCTATTTTAGTTAATTTACATAATATTACAAATGTAGTGAATTCTGTTTTACGCTTGAAAAGAAAATAGGAGGTCATACATTTTTTTTAACACAATTTTCTTGGGAAAATGTCCTATTTTTAAAAGAATATTCGCCGAAGTTCTGGTTTACTATATATGCCACCTCAGGGGTATCAAGAAAAGATATGTCAAAATGGAGATATCTCCTTTGTCACACACGCACATCGCAAATACAAACTTTGCTTTCTATTTTAATGAAAATTAATTTATTTATTTTAAATTTTTAGAGAGATATCGACATCTTTTTGTAAAATTATGACAATGCACCAAGATTTTAATACGAGGAATAAAAAAATTTGTGTATGTCCAGACTACCCACCTGAATTTGTATGTGCCAAAAGAAATCCTACTTTAATTCTTCCTACATTATGACAAACACAATTAATGGAGCCAAATGAATATTTTGTATTAAAGTATAATAAATCCTGGTATTTATAATATGTATAAGACTGTATCTGTTTTTTCGACCTACATACCACAACTTTATTACAATATGAACAGTTATGATCGTAAAGAAGTGTTAGTAAATTGCAGTCAAACAATCGATTTTTATCTTTGTCCCTTATAAATTAATCAAGAGATTATTGGTGGTGTAAACGATCATATTCAATCGCTATAATGTACGCGATACGCAATGTCCAGCTATCTGCTCCAAAACTCTGGCATCTGTTGTCGCTGATTTCAGTGTCAGCTTTGCGAATGAAGGCCCTGTTTCAGTATAAAAACTAATAACTAGACAAATACCAAAATAATTTGAGAGCTCCTGTCATCTTCAGAAAGACACTCTTGCACCAATTCAAATTTTTATATATGATGTAGGCTTCAACCACATCTCTTTGAAAGAGTGACAAGAATGAATTAACACGATCCACAACTATTTTCAGCCACTAACAAGAACCCTTTGCTGCTACATACATACAAAAATAATTCAAAATTCATTTCTTCTTGTCCGCCAGAGACCTAAAAGCTGCTTTAAAAAAATGGAATATAGTTCATATTTATGTATACACACACATGTATATAGTAACTCTTCACTCCTCCCCGACGAAGGGTGAGAGATCCCCGAAAATTCTTTTCTTTGTGATTTTTTTCTTTTTGTGTGTGCACTGCATCATCTATCCGACCTGTTCTCGATTGCTATATATTATATATA